>OX101785.1:22508946-22616446 GCA_944452715.1 Ophion slaviceki | reverse complement strand
AATAAATTCGCAGCACGTTGATCGAATTTCCAATCGTACATTTGTTTCTCCTTATCATTATTAATTTTTAGAAGCAGTAAGTTTCAAAGTAGTAAACTTCAAAATCATTATCTTTTCCTTAGCAGCATTAAATTTTTTATTCAGATTTTTAGAAACAAACTCCACAGTTTGAACTGAATTGGGGCAACATTATAAAATACATATTCATTATAGGTCTTTATTTCTTAATTTCATGAAAAGGAAGGAATTTGCCCAGAACCAAAGAAATATTACTCGTGAGTGATAAAGTTAAAGCAACTAATATCATGCTCAATATAATTAAGAATCGCTTGGTAAATAAATTCCATTGCCAGTATTTCTATTTATGAATACTACAAACGAAGCTCAAATCCAGCCAAGCCAACATTTCATTCGAGTACAAGTCCATTTGTTTTCGATCATGAGTATTCATGGCATGCTCTCCTCATTCCTCGGTGATTTGATCCTCCACCAGAGTTCTTGTCATTAAAAAAAACGTCTATATATCCGCATCTATGTAAATGCATATATAGACGTTTTTTACAGTAGATGTCTTGGATATATAAGATATCTATTGTAATCGATCCACTTCGGGGAGGCACTCTGCGCAGCCATGTGCAAACAGAACTTGGCTCTGGTGTATATGTCGAAACCCTGTGCGACCTATTCCTGCAACATATATTACAATGCATGAACCCACATCGCGCTTTTTTGTGTAACCTTAGTGATAGAAATACAGAGGAAGGGAGAGGGAAAAGGACAACGAAGGAAAGAGAGGAAAAAAATGAAACGCAATGCATGAAACTCGAGGAGAGTCCTCGAGGGCCCTGGGCCGGCTTGGTTTGTCCTTTGGCCCTAGGTATATCATATATATGTACGCAGTCTGTCAGAAGCAGGCCTGCGTTCACAGCTTTTGTAAACACACTGGCCGAGCAGTCTTTTTTTCAACCCTCTGCTTACACCCTGCGTTGGCTACGAGAGCGATAATCCAAACACTTGATTGCGTCGAGATATCAATTAGCACTGCCCAAGCAGCCCATTAAGTGTGCACAGCCCGCTGCAGCACGGGATGGAAACGTACACAGTCCACGTATAGATAAATACTCTACTCGGGGCAGACGAAAATTCGAGGGGTCTGAAATCGCAATCCCGATTTCTTTCCTTTCATACGGGGCACTTTATAAATGCTTACGAAACAAACCATTAATAAAAAAAAACGTGTGGTTTTTGGTGAAAAAAATGACATGTAGTCAGTATGCCGTAGGACATGCATTTTGATTTTAAAAACGTTCCTCGACAAGCAATTAAGGGGCTATACCAGTGTGAACGCTGAAAATTTGGGTGATTTTCGGGATTTTTTGGAAGAAAAGTACTCAATTGAATGTTCTGGAAAATTAAGAATATACAGGGTGTCCCATTTTAATCTTACACCTGAATTTTCTCGAAAAATATTGCTCGGACGAAATATTGTGTACAACAAAACTTCTAGGCATTGAAGGGGGACGTTTGAAAAAAATTTATTTGAGGAGCCAAAATTCAAAATGGCGGCGTTACAAAGGCTGACATGTTTTTTTCAAACGGAAACATAACTTTTTTTTATTGCCAAAAAATTTGTCAGCTGAAAACTAAAAACTTTTGTTGAAAAAATTTTTTGATAAAGTTCATAGTTTTCAAGTGAGAACATCATTTTCAATTATTTCAGATGTATCCAGGATTTGTGTGTGTGTGTGTGTGTGTGTGTGTGTGTGTGTGTGTGTGTGTGTGTGTGTGTGTGTGTGTGTGTGTGTGTGTGCGTGTGTTTTTCTACCCATCGTGATCAAAGTTCGTCAAGGATTTAAAGAAACACGTTTTTGGGCCTGAAAATGGCACAAACGCTATTAAAATGGAAAAAAACTATTTTTCATCGATTTTCCTCCAAAATTTTCTCAGGAAATATCGTCCAAATTTGAAAACAAAAAAAAACAAAATTTTAAACAAAAAAATTTGATTCTTTTTTTGTTTAAGTGGTCATACATTCGAAAACACACACACACACACACACACACACACACACACACACACACACACACACACACACACACACACACACACAAATCCTGGATACATCTGAAATAATTGAAAATGATGTTCTCACTTGAAAACTATGAACTTTATCAAAAAAATTTTTCAACAAAAGTTTTTAGTTTTCAGCTGACAAATTTTTTGGCCATAAAAAAAGTTATGTTTCCGTTTGAAAAAAACATGTCAGCCTTTGTAACACCGTCATTTTGAATTTTGGCTCCTCAAATAAATTTTTTTCAAACGTCCCCCTTCAATCCCTAGAAGTTTTGTTCCACACAATAGTTCGTCCGAGCAATATTTTTCGAGAAAATTCAGGTGTAAGATTAAAATGGGACACCCTGTATATTTGGCTATATTTTGCTCATATTACATATTTTTTTCATAGAAAAAAATTGAGATTCAAGCGACTTATGCGCAGCCTTCGGAGACGCAAAAAAAAGATCCTCCACTGCTGACATGATTCCGGCCGATTGAGTGGCTGAAACCGAAAAAGGAAAAAATATCGTTAGGCTGGAAGGTATTTCCTGTACAATGACGTAAGATTTTCGAAAAATGTCAAAATCTAACAAAACGGCGTAGTTATGAAAAAAAGTCAGTTTTCTTGCCTATAAAATATGGTCGTTTTTTTTCAATGCCAAATCGACAATTTTCATCCAATCAAAAATGTCCTACTTCATTGTAGAGTAAATATATTCAAGAGTACTCAGTTCAAATTTCAAGTCAATCGGATAATTGCTCTTTGAGTTACAATGTCAGCAAATTTGAAAAATCTCATTTCGAGAAAAACGCGTTTAAAGCTTTAACTATCGATGTTTGCAAGATAAAATTATTCGAGATACGGCCTTGAAATTTTTACAGGATATTCTTGAAAGTGTAAACTGTCGAAAAAGACAAAAAAAATGATTTTTTGAAAGTGTCACCCTGGTATAGCCCCTTAATGTCCTACATTTTTGGAAAATGCTTTTTTGGCAAGTCTTTATTTTTCGTGGTCAGCCGATAACGGTTCGTTTGGGTTGGAAGGGATGAACAATCCGGATTATTGTTTCGAATATTTCATTTTTGATCAGTAGATAACACAAGTTTTCTCCTTGGCAATAAAACATTTTTTAGTGTAATTCATAGTAATGACATGTTGGAATATTCAACGGTGGTTCCGAATACAGGAAAATTATTATACCTTGCATCAGAGGCATAGTTTTGGTTGTAGTTGAAAATCGAGACTATTTTCTGAAAAAAGTGAGCCAGAATTTAATATTGAGCAATATCACGTTGATGTAAAGTAAAAACATAAAAATATCCAGACGATTTTTAGGTGTCGTGTGCGTTTTGAGTTTACACCCATCGTGGATCCTCATTGGCATAAAAAGAAATTTCAACTCATCGAATTCATATGCAATTGGATCGACCTTATAGTTTGTTTGGGTTTGGTTGGTTTACATTCACAAACATTTACAAGAAAGTTCTGAAAGAAATTTGGATAATTCTTTAAATAAGTGACTTTTCCGAAAAATAAGACTAACATTTTATTTTTGCTAGTTTCTCATTTATTGAGTTATCAATTATGATATTCAGTCGGGAGAAGCGGAAATTCATCTTCCCATAAAACGTTATAGGGTTTTGAAGTTCGCGGAAACACGTGAGAAGATAGGGCATTTTTGAACATTTCGGGTGGGGGGTTTATGAAAGAAGCCTTCCTGAATACCAACAAACCCAAACAAACCCAACCTCCTCCGGCGTAAGGGTTTTAATATAGGAGTTTTTTGACAAAATTCGAAATTATTTTTAACGATTGTTTGGGTTTGTTTGGAATAAATTTGTTAATAAAAAATGTCAACTTCCCCCGACTGAATATCATCATTTATAACCCAATAAATGAAAAAATGGCAACAAAAAAATGTTTGGCTGTTTTTTCGGAAAAGTCACTTATCTAAAGAATTACCGAAGTTTGTGCGAACTATGAAAAATCTATACAAATTTTAGGAACCAACGAAGCATTCGCAAATTTCTTTCTAATTGTATGCAATAACGATCAATGACTCTTTTGAGCCATAAAACGTTGCGAATTCAACAGAACAATACAACCACCCTGAGTAATGAGATAATCAATAAAAACAAATATTACAAACGGTAAAATCATAAAAAAAGAACAGTCCAATATTTGTGCACCATCGAAATGTTTTTTCCCAGCGGGGACGAGTTGAAATTCCGAACTTGGAATGATCATAACACCCAAAACTCCGAAAGAATACTACCCCGAAAGATTAAAACTCCGAAAGACCAAAATTCCGAAAATCTGAACATCGTCAAAATAATTCGACTATGGAAGTTTTAAAAGTTTCACAATTTTCAATAAATCGACGAATTGTTTCAAGAATTTTTTTTATTAAGAAGTGATTTTACGTCAATTTTGAAATTTGTCTAGACAATGTTATACGTTCTACATCATTTACAGTCAACTGTGTGGACTTTCGCTGGCATGCTCTTGACATGGGGGCCGGGGCTGAAATTCCTAATTTTAATGTTCCGAAATTACAAGGTTAGTCAATATCATGCCAGCGATAGTCTGCACAGCTGACTGTAAATTATGTAGAACGTATAACATTGTCCAGACAAATTTCAAAATGGACGTATATTCACTTCTCAATAAAAAAAATTCTTAAAATAATTAGTCGAATTATTGAAAATGTTCAAACTTTTAAAACTTCCATAGCCGAATTATTTCGACTGTGTTCAGATTTTCGGAGTTTTCTTCTTTCGTGTAAAATTCTTTCGGCGTTTTGAGCGTTCTGATCATTCAAAGTTCGGAATTTCAACCCGGCCCCATCTTGAATTTCGGAATATTAAACTTCGGAATTTTAAACCGTCGGTGCATTCGAAGTTCGGAATTTCAATTTGGCTTCTTCTTTTTATATAATATTCTTTTATATAATAATAATAATTATTGATAGTAATTTTTTTATTATCATCAAGGATTTGTCGCAATTGAGTTACAATTAACGAAATGTGCAATACTTTTTCGAGCTCAAGATGTCAGTGGACTTCAAACAAGTAAAATCTTTGCATCGCTTTATGAGGTTTCCTTTTACGACAGGGATGAAAAAGCAAGAAACGTCGTATAGCATGTGTGTTACGGGCACTGAAAACGAGTGCTGTGCTCAGCTCCGGTTGAGAAAGGATTTCGATAGGAACTGTCATTTTCAGCTGTTCAACATGAGAGAGCGCCAAGAAGTACGTCATCCTTGGTTACCGCCACTAGAAGAGGAGCCACTGGAATTTATCCAGGAATCTCTCACGTCTACCACACCACCGCCAACCCTTATCATCCCCTCTTGTATCCAGCGCTCTTTCCATTCAAGCCTAGCGTACCGGCATTTGCACCGAGTGTGGGTAAGTTTTTCGGCAATCGACGAACTTTTTAATTGACTTACGCAAATTATAAGATACACCGCATCACATTGATCCTACGTCTTTATCATCGTAGTCATAATTTTAAACCTTCACCATTTTCTTGGTACTTTTTTGTCGGTACTATTTTTTATGTACAAATCAACAATTGAAGTAGTGAATTTATTTCCGTATGTTTCTATTTTTTGTAAAGCACATTTCTTGCCACGTCCTACGGTTGAGCCAATCTCGACGAGTAACGGCAACGAAGACGAGGTGACGAGTTCTGAGGAAGCGAGTACGGTCGCTCATCGAACCGAGCAGAAAGGTATTGCGGTTGATGGCGTTTTCATTTATTTGGAATTATTATAAATGTTTCTGTGACTGGCTGAACGCAAAATGACACATGATTACGTCGGTAAAGAAAAATACTGGATCAAGACAAGCTATTCCTTAGGACTTAAGCTATTCCTTTCACGAACCCGAACATTCAACAATTAACTGATTTTCGTCTATAATCAAGTAAAATTACATCCCAGTATACTGGTCTAATTTCAAGCCAAGTTACCGAACACTTAACGAAAAATTACGACTCTGTAATGGTAATTTACACACTAAATAACTCTAGATGCCGGATATAAACTGCTCATCTCGTGTAAAAAATTCTAAACATTCCATAATGACGTTAAAAGCAGGGGTCACCGAATGTTTAAAGAAAACATTGATGATAAAACTTAGAAAAATGTGACTGGCAAAAGAATTTTCGTATTCGCGTCTTTTCAGACAGAGTGGAAAAATGCCTAAATCTACTAAATTTGCGCGAAATTTTCTATTCCAGTTTATCGTTGGGTATAATAATTGATTGTGACTTATTTCGGATACGGTTTCGACCGATCGAGCTGACATTTTTCACATACCTCCCTTTTAATATTTGAAGACAACCCCTTATGGGATTTTTGGCGACTCGCAATAGGTTTAGAGATATTGAATTTTTAAGTTTTTTTTAAGGTTAAGATTCCGAAATTCCCCCCTCTCCGAACGAGCTATAATTTTGCACAAACCTTCCTTTTAATATCTTAAGCCAACCTCTAAATGGATTTTTAGCGACTCGCAATAGTTTTTGAGATATTGAATTTTTAAGTTTTTTTTTAACGCGCGCCGACACACACACACACACACACACACACACATATATATATATTTGCTACGTCTCCATGCATATATGTTATCGCGCTCTCCGTTTCGTCTAAACAAAAATACCCAAAAAACCCAAACAAACACTAACTAAGCCAAACATATCCAAACCCAAACCCAAAAACTATTGCGCATCGCCAAAAATTCCTTTAAGGGTTGTCTTAAAATATTAAAAGGACGGTTTCTGCAAAATTTCAGCTCGATCGGAGGAGGATGGGTTTCGAAATCTTACCCCTTATTTCCTTAAGCTATACTATTAATAATTCAGAAGCTATAATGAATGCTACATGAATATTAATAATTATCCATAAAGATATATATTACATCAAACATAAAGCTATATATTAATGATTCAGAAGGGCCCTGCTTATGCCCCCACAGAATAAGGCCATCCGCGGAAGCAATGTCTTAAAATCCAGTCAACGTCCAATTGCTATAGGAAGGAGATACACCTCCGAGAATTTCTGTGTTAAAAAACAATTACATATTCATTTACCACGGGAAACTGTATTCGCAATAGGTCCCAAAATGGTCTTTGGATTGCGCTATTGGCAAATGAAAAAAAAAATCCTGCATAGCCATACTACAAACATGCATTTCAACACCTGATTTATTGTATTCTATGGGGAAATAGGTGAGAAAAGTACAATTTTGACAATTTGCGCTAAAAATCGACAGGGTAGTACAGCCAGTGAGGTCTTCAACGAAATTTCTCAATGTGTGTTTTTTCGTTTTAATAACGAGAGAAATATTATATGGATTCGTAACATCACGAAAATATCCTTCATTCATTCAATATATTTATCATTTAATGTAATATAATATAATTTAATTTATCACACAATATATGTATCATTTAATTTTATATAGTATCATTTATTTAATATATTCATTTGACGAAAGATATATTATTACCGTTTATTTGTTAAATTATTGAAATTATGTCAACTAGATCACGTGGGAGGACGTCTCGCCGGGCCAGCCATTAGCCAAACGTTATCGGAATATGCAGTTTCGAGTTTGTCGCTATTACCTGTTGAGAACGTTTACGAATCGGCAGCAAAGCTTCTCTTCCTGGCTGTCAAGTGGGCTAGAAGTATACCGTCGTTTCTGGAGGTTCGTGCATGAAATAAAATCTATTATATCGACGTGATATGATTTATTAACATTCGACATCAATTGATCGTTCATTATGGTAAAGATTATTTATACAAATTTTAGTTATCGTTCAGGGATCAGGCAATTCTTTTGGAAGAATCTTGGAGCGAACTTTTCGTTCTGACGGCCGCTCAGTGGAATTTCCCAGTGGACGAATCGAGTCTCGTGCCTGTTACATTGCCGGCCGAGAGAAGGCAGATTCTCGTCGATGAAGCGAGAAGACTTCGTGAATTGTTGACCAGATTCGTAATACTCAGGGTCGATCATTCCGAGTACGCTTGCCTCAAGGCTATTGTACTTTTTAAAGGGGGTGAGTAATTTGTGGAGAGATAGGAAGATCGAGAAATCAAATCGAGAGCGGAGTCGAATCAAAGACGATGGACGCTTTTTCTCAGTGACACAAAAATGTTGGGAGATCAAGCCTGCTTATGTCTTTTGCAATGGACGGAAACAATATTCGGACTGAATTTGTAAAAAATACGTACTTATTTCAAGAACAATAGGGAAATATTTATAAATTTAAAAAACGTCAAGTCGGATATGAAAAATTCAAAATTAAATTAAATCAAAATGTTGTCAGTCTGAAATCACCAGAAGCAATGTACGTGGTTGTTACGCATTATTGACACAGAAATTCCCTGACTTTTCCAGGTTTTCCACACAGTTTTTCTAAATGTTCCAGGAAGATTGGGGTCAAATAGAAAACATAATTTGTTTAGAAAAAATATATGATAATTTTATGTATTAAAATAAAAATTAAAAAAACTGCGATTCGAAAAAATTATTCAATCACTGTAAGGTAAAAAATGTGGATTAAAAGCAAATATAGAATCTATTCTTTATTATAAACCGATATTTTTATGTCGGTGCTAATAAATGAAAAATAAATATCAACACTTATTTCCAATATTAATTGTGAGGTTGTGTATCGACAAATCGAATGCAAATGGGGACTGGGTTGAAATTCCGAACTTTGAATGATCAGAACGCTCAAAACTCCGGAAGAATACTACCCCGAAAGATCAATACTCCGAAAGAATTTTACACGAAAGACCAAAACTCCGAAAATCTAAACACCGTCAAAATAATTCGGCTATGGAAGTATTAAAAGATTCAAAATTTTCAATAAATCGACGAATTATTTCAAGAATTTTTTTTCATAATGAATTGATTTTACGTTCATTTTGAAATTTTTCTAGACAATATTATACGTTCTGCATCATTTACAGTCAACTGTGTAGACTTTCGCTGGCATGATCTTGACGAACCTTGTAATTTCGGAACATTAAAATTAGGAATTTTAAACCGTCAACGCAAAGTTCGGAATCTCAACCCGGCCCCCATATCAAGATCATGCCAGCACTAGACACATTTCAAAATTGACAGAAAATCACTTTTTAATTTTTAAAATTCTTAAGATAATTCGTCGTTTTATTGAATATTTTGAAACTTTAAAAACTTCCACAGCCGAATTATTTTGATGGTGTTCAGATTTTCGCAGTTTTGTTCGTTCGTGTAAAATTCTTTCGGAGTTTTGATCTTTCGGGGTAGTATTCTTTCGGAGTTTTGAGCGTTCTGATCATTTAAAGTTCGGATTTTCAACCCGGCCCCTGTAAATGGATAGAGCTTCGAAGTCAATTAGTTTTGAGTTTTTGAAGTTTTCAATTTTTTACACTGACATAACTTTTTTCGTATGTAATGAAAAACAATATAAATATTAAAAATATGCAAAAATATTTGTTTTTATGCTTTTCAGTTTTTTTAAATTGGTATTATTTTCGTAATTCTTGCAAAAAGTAAATTCTGGAAGAATTCCAGCGGATTTTTCATAATTGCAACTCGCTGTATTTCCCCGTCCCATGTTATCGACAATTTTACAGAGTCACGGGGGTTGGTGGATGCCGGCAGGGTGTCGACAATTCAGGAACAGACTGTAGCGGTGCTCGGTGAGAGGGGTGCTGGAAGGGTTGGCCGTTTGCTTCTCTTGTTACCACCGGCGCGAGCCCTCTGTCGTGGTACCCTCCAAGAACTTCTGTTCAAGCCAACGGTCGGTGATGTCAGCGTTGAGAGATTGTTGGGTGACATGGTCCGAGCCACGAGACCGGCTTAATGTTTTTTCCCCCATCAAAATGTCACCCTTGCGAATGAGATCCAAGTATTTTTGAGGCTTAAGATACAGTGCAATCACAAATTTAAAAAAAAAAAACAAAATTTGAGATATGTAAATATACGGAATGTCAAGTAGAAATTTGTACTATTGTTTAAACGGGCATATATCTAATTCATCGTGTTAACACATTTTTTAATATTCAGAACATACCTAAAAGTGAACTATTTACGAGACCCACGATAACCGAATAACGATTATGGAATCTGCGATTATTTCGAAAAATATATCGAAGCGAGATATCGATACATTCATACTTGATTGTAAAATACATGATGATTCGTATTTTTTCATTCGTAAGTATTCGTATATATTTTCCAATATATGTCCGCATATTAAGTGGTGTGAGAAAAACGCTGGTATCGAAAAATCGGCGTCTATCGCAATGTATTTATTAATCGTAGTAGCATAAAAATTGTAAAAAAAAGGATATCGGACAATATCAAAATGTCAGATACGTCCGTCTCGTATAAATAATAATGATTTACGTATGGGAATAAAAAGAACTCCGGGCGGAGATGCTTCGAAAATGTGCGAGATTGGCCTTCGTTAATTAGCGATACCTCGTCCAGTGACATTAGTGTGTTAGAATTTACTTACTTTTTTTACCGGTTACGCCTGGAGGTGACAGTCGAAAACATCTCATTTTTTAATTTTTCTTTAGAAAATCGTGACGCTAAATTTCTATAAAAAAATAGGTATTTGCAAAAGTATCATCTGAAGAACATTCTGCAATTTTTTGTGAAAAATATTTAATTATAATCTATTTACAGCCGATGACCAGTAAGAACCCCTCATAAACGTATTTTGCAGTGAACAATGCTCTTTTCAACCAGGTTATCCAATATTAAAAAATCAAAGAGATTCCGGTAGTACATTAGTTTATGCTATGATCAATCGAAGGGATTTCCGAAATATCAAAGTTTTAAAAAAATGGCGCGTGTTCAAGGTGGGTCTCGAATTTGCAAAAAATTGACATTTTTTGTTTATCAAATCGAAGGTATACACCGGAAAACAATCCTTCGATAAAATATAGTACAGTCGTGCTGTATATTGGAATCGGAAAAAATTAGAAGGCTAGTTTTGTGACAGGTGTTTTTGTAGGTGCCGCGGGTGCTAAATCCAAGTTTGCCTAAAAATCGGGATGTAGGATTTTTTTAGGGGTTGAAGGGCTTGAAGAATTCAATATGAAATTCTGGGAAAAATATTGACCGAAAATACAGAGATACGAGTTTGGCGCTGTGGACTAAAATGTAGCTGAGAGTTCAAGCTACAAATTGTTTCCACGGCGGCGAATTCGTGCGGTCAATAGTTTTCCCAGAATTTCATTTTTCATTTTCAGCCCCCGAGAGGGGTTGGAAAAAGCAGAATTCAAGGGTGGTTCATAGAATCGAAAATATAGAGAAAATTATTCTCTATATTTCGTACATTTATACTATACCCGAAAAATCTATTGTTTTTGAGTTATTCAATAAACCATTTTTTTTTGGTATTTCGTCAATTTTTTTGGGCGTGAAGATACTATCGAAGAGTGATGATCAAATACTCGATCGACGTGTCTTTTCAAGAACTACAACGTTCCCATTTGAACAAAGAGTGTACGTTTTTTCCCAAAGAGTTATTGCATTAAAGCTGGTTATTTAAAATTTCTCCCCATTTTTTCACCCTCAAAATGAAATTCCACGAATTCGGCGCCGTGGACAAAACTAAAGCCCGGATTTTTCTGGACATTTGTGAACATTTATAGGATGATGTACTGTCAAAATGTATTGGTTTTGAAAAAAGTGACCTTTCGACTTTTCAACTAGGCGTAACCCCTTTATCAAGTCTCTAGTTTCGAGAAATGAGCCTCTAGTTTCGGGAACGAATTCACGAGTCAATTTTTTTTTCGATTTCCAAAAAGCTTCCAAAAAGCTTTAAAAAATTCGTGTTTCCAGACGTCGCTTGACATTTTTTAAATTTCACCACATTTTTTCATCCGCAAAATGAAATTCCACGAATTCGGCGCCGTGGACAAAACTAAAGCCCGGACTTTTCTGAACATAGTTGAGCATTTATAAGATGATGTACTGTCAAAATATATTGGTTTTGAAAAAAAGTGACCTGTCGACTTTTACAACGAGGCGTAACCTCTTAATCAGATCTCTCGTTTCGGGAACGAATTCGCGCGTAATTTTTTTCTTTTTCCAAAGAGTTTCCAAAAAGCATTAAAACATTCGAGAGTTTCAAGACGTCGCTTGAAAATGAACGTAGATGCAACAGTCTCGCCGGATAATTATTATTTTTGTTGCCTCCAATAAAATTGTCCCTTGTCTATTCGCCGATACACAAACCTAAAGTAACGTTTGCACGCACGGCGTTGTTTTTTTCCGACGAGGAGATGACGAGGACATAATGACGGTGTCATCATTGATCAAAGGACGCACACTTGTTCTTTTTTTTTTATTAACTAGAATAATTTATTTTTTCTTCATGGTAGAAAAAGGAGAATGTATCTTAACTCGTGGACTGCATTGTACTCATATATATACAATTACATACAATCCTCTATTGAACGTTATACATAAATTCAATACAAATTGATTTTTCCCTTCGTCATCGTGAATGTGTTTTATTTGGTGGTATTTTATTTTTATTCGTCAGTATTCTTTTCTGTAATCTGAATATCTCGATAATACGATGCACTGGTAATCAGTGCACGAATTTTCGTTTCGATATATGCAACGCATATTCGTCGTTGTTGGGTGTTACATGTTCCTTTTTTGGCATACATTCGGATTTGGAGAGAGAACGGCAGATATAGGAAAATAGATGGACCATCAGAAAAATCAACGAATTCTTTCTTTTCGTTTTCGTTTATCTCATCGACATTTTTTAAAAGCGCAATTCGCGTCGATGATCAATTCGTAAAGCGTTTCCGTCTGCCGTTTCTCGTTGAGTTTTTGCTTACAACAATTCATGGATGATCAGAGATTTAAAGGAAATCAATACAGCAAGCAGTGCCGAAATACGCAAAACAAGCTAAAGTGATAGACAATGATTATTATTATTTTTTTCGATTTTCATAACTCCTATTCGGCAAATGCGACAGGACAAAAATGTATAGCGTGCGGTATATTGAATGTTTTTTTTTTTTCATTTTTATGACGTTTCTCCTTCTTTTTCAACAATCTTGCGTTTAACTATATATATATATATATATATATATATATATATATATATATATATATATATATATATATATACACACACACACACTTTCTACCAGTGATTTCGTGATACGAAGAATGTTTAAAACCGGTACGGGTGTTATTAAGGTTTTTCGCCTGGTTTCGATCTTTTTAGCATCTAAACACGTACAGTTTTGTTTTGTTTTTTCATTCTTTTATTCTTAAGAAAAACGTTTTTTTTTCATTCTCTTCGAAACTTACATTAGCAAAAGTGTTTGCTCTCTTTGCTTATTTGATAATGGCTAACCGTGGGGCGCACATTTTACTTATTTTTTGTTTCATTGTTTGTTTTTTTTCTCTTAATAGTTTAACGCATTTACATTCCATAGACTTTAATAAGGATTACACAGTTCAATAAATTGTGTATTTTTCAAACGTTTGTCGGGGTCGTACGAAATGTTCGCTTCGGTGAGGAATTGTTTTCCGTTTTTCCATTTATCAATATACAATAAATGTAAAAAACTCGCATAAAGTTTTACAATGCCCTTTTCTCGAAAACCCAGATAATGTCTCGCGACCGAGAGTCTCCATGATTATTTTCAATATCGATTGATTAAGGAAGGAAAACAAAAATCTTCGCGAGAAAATCAATCCTCGAGAAGAATATATTTTTTTTTAACATCGATATCTTGACAATGGCCAAAAGACGTGGAGAACGGATACTCTCGATCGCGATATTCCAGGCTCGTTACAAAACAAAAAAGGACACACGACGGTATATCGGAAATAAACGGCGCTTCGTCGGGATCTGATTTTTTCTCGATCGACAATCGGCTATCGTTTCTGTTTTTTTTCTCTCTCTCTCTCTCTTTTTGTTAGTTTGTCGTGTCCGCTTTCATCACATCTCGTCAGAACAAATGTAAAACACAACGGCAACTCTACTATTCCATTTTCTATTTAACACTAATATGTACGGATGAAAAGTAACAGGTTGTTTTTTTTTCTTTTTTTTTCTTTTTTTTTCTTTTTCATCGGCATCATAACAAAGTCGTCGATACACACCGTGCGCAAAAACGATCGACGAAGAAAAAATCGGTTCTTAGGATGGAGAATTATTCAAAACGGAGATTGGATAATTCGCGTCGCGCGCGGTGCAAAAATTCTTCATTTTGGATTTGATTTTGTTCGTCGATCGTTTCGTTTACGATAAACCTCGTGAACGATCTTCGAGCGACCGGTGTACGACGAAATATAACAGATTATTCGCTCTCGTTACTCACTCATTCATGCATCGATTTTCGCTCTCTCTCGCATATATGTATATTTATCTCAATTTTCACGAAAAATGTTCTGCTCATCGCTTGCGCTTGATTTTTTTTTATATTTCGTTTTCATGTTTTTTTTTTGGCAGTGAGTCTCGATGGACGACGTAAAAGCACGCGAGGCGTGGCCCCTTGATGCACAAAAGTCTATGACACTCGTTGGTTTTTTTTTCGTGAAAATTTTCGAAACAAAGATCACGATGAGACATCGAAATATTTACTATACACACACACACACACATGTATTTATATATATATGCATATACATACACATATAATATACATACATGTGTCGTCTGAATTGGGAATGAGGAGAGATCTTGTTTTTCGAATATGGAAAAACTCAATCCCCGCAGAGCACACGAACATCGTAATATATTTCACAATCGTCATTGTTATCATTAAACTCCCCTTTCGTGGTTATCAGTGGTGAGAGGATTTTTTTTTATTGTGATTCGGTATAAGGGATTATTGATTAAGGGATTGTCGTATATATGAATAACTGGCTTTTTCTTTAAAATCGATTTATCGTTACACGAACTTCTTTCAACGTCGATTTAGGTTCATCTTTATTATTGTGTTATATATTTTATATCTTTTTAAGTATTATTTCCGTGCTGTTGTTGTATATTTATGAATTGTTAGATTGGGTGTATATATATATACGTATATATATGTATATAGATATATATATACACATACGTACATGTATATATATATATATATGCATAGAATGATTATTTCTGCATTATAAAAATACCTGGAAATAAACCATATATTGAAAATCGGCAGTAATATTTAGCACGAACATGTGTTATGAATTACACCCACACCCACACAGATATATATATATATATATGTATATATATGTGTGTGTGTATGTGTGTGTGTGTCAATTCATTAAGCACGAGGTTCTTCACTTCTTTCTTGTAATTGGTTTTTGTTCTTTATTTCGTCTTTAAATATGTATAGTTTAATCACTTATGCCCATGTGTATAGATTTATAATGTAGTTGTATGTATATAGGCAGGTTTCAGGCTCTATTGCATTGTAATAGATTCGTAAAGATCTGGGTATGGAAAGTATCCGACCTTTTTTTTCGAGAGAAACAAAATAAAATAAAAATAAAAAATTGATCAATTGTAATTGAAAATTGTTTGCGAATCAATCCCTGACTTTGCGCTTAGTGCGATTATATTTTTTTCTTCAGTCAATAAATATATGTATATATGTATATTTGTTTAGCTGGGGTTGTGAACGTACGTTTATAACAGTTGCGGCAGAGAAAATTTGCGAGGTAGTTTGTGGACGCGAGATCCGCCATAAATTCTTCATCATTCAAGACTCTCTGGTTATTTCCCTTTCTTGTAATTTTTTTCTTCTATTCTTCAATACGTTTTTTGAATAATTTTCTCTAGTGTCAAAAAGAAATGGGATCCGTGATGACAAAACGGAGGCCGTTTTCGCGTTTTTAATCCGTTTCTATTGGGTAACTATTGCACTTGTGATTTATTTTTCTAATCGCATCGCGACGGATGTAACTATAATATAACTATATATCGTCGGTTTACGGAGAAAGACTGTAGGCTGATTATTAATCATATATGTATATGTACGTATATCTATAAAGATATATGCGTTAGTGTCAACCATCCTTCGTTTGCTTGACAAAAATTATACGTAATGCAAATGGGACAGAGTTCGACAGGTAATAATTTTGTAAAGTTTGTTGAGAGTTTTTGAAAAAAAAATGGTTGAAGGAAGTAGAAATGAATAGTTTCTTCTGTGGCGTATTGTGATCAATGTAGTTTGGAATCGATTTTTTTCTCAAATGGATATTCCAATTTTCGTTCACGTATCCGCGACTCGCCCATTTTTCTTATCCGATCGAGAATTTAGCTTTCTACATATCGTACGGCAATTCCTCACTTTCGCGTAAATTTTACAAACCCGAATTATTCTTTTTACTCGTTTGTGTTTCGAGTCGGAGCTGTCGCTGCAGAGCAAAAGTCTCATTATTACGAATTTCATTGACCATTTTGTTTCTACTGAAGATGAATCTGGACTGTTTTTTTCGTCTTCGGTCGAGTCGATTGTAATTTTGATTCTGGAGCGAAGCTACCGACTGTCCGTTTTCCCCCTTAATGCCTATGAGTTTTTTTTTCGTTTTTTTTTTCGTTAATTTCTATGCAGTGTGTACTTAATGATTATCCATATATGTAGCAGTAATCATTAAACATTAGTCATTGAAAGTTTGCCGTGATTCTATGTTTTGTATCCGAAAATTCAATGCGCCATTTAAAAATAAAAATTAAAGAGACAGAGAGAGAGGAGGAGAACAGGTAAAGAGGAATACAGAGATGGGGAGAGATAAAGAGGGAGGAAGTGGGGCTGAAAGAGAAATGGAGTTGCAACAAATCGACAATAATCAAAAATGTTTCAAATACTTGAAAATTATGTTACGTTAACAACAAAAAATTTGCCTGTGTTGTCCAATTCCGTTGCAATGAAGTTTTTTCGTTTATTTTCAGAAACTGCTCAAACCCTCTAAATTGGTAATATCATCACTCGTTGAATTCCTTATAAAAAAAAACCATAGCTTAGTTCCCGAAGGAGTAAATTACTAGATGCGCCGTTATTTTCGAAATGAGCTCAAACCAAGTAGTACATAGATATATATGCATCATTGAATTCGTGAAAAAGTAGCAAATCATCAATAATCGAAGACACAAAAAAAATCGTAGTAGTAGCTCGTATAGTAGGCATAGTAGCAATTAAAGTAAACTAAGTAGACAAAAATAAAAATGAATTAATTATTGTGAAAATATCTTAAATGCGGGTCACGAAACTGGCGAATATCGTCGGTCAATCTTGACGTGATAACATTCGTCCGATACGGAGTATCGAGCAAAATATACCACGCTACTTTTTAAACTTCTTTTTTTTCCTCTGCTATCCCTTTCCCCAATTATTTTTTTTTCCATCGTGCATCGATCACGAGATGATCGCAAAACATAATCCTCGCATGATGTCCGACAAAAATTACCAGTGTCTTTCTGATCCCGAAGCAAAAAAATCATGATGAAGAAAAAAAAAACGTAGCGTATGCGAGGCGAATGCCAAGCGCGGAGGTTGTCTCCGACGCAAATGCGAGACTTCTATATAAAATAAGAAAAAAAAAAGAAGAAAATCATAAGCATCAATTATTATGTATCGATAGACGATTAAGTTTGGGTCGGCCTCGGCGTTGTTGCCGGGATTCGCCTGTTTTTTCTTTTCATTATTTTAGCATTATCATTATCATTATTAATATTTTTTTTACGTTTTTAAAATCATTATTATTATTTTTATTTCGTATGCATGCAACCAACATTATACAGTTTAATATTCAAAGAACCGCGTCCGCCCAAGCGCTGTGCTGGGTCGTTCCGCTCGCGTTTTAAGCGTTGTTCATTATTATTATTGTTTTTTTTTTCATTTTGTAACTCATACAATTCGATTGATCCATCGTTAACGTTTCCTTTTTGTTGTTGTCTTATTATGTTTTCTCTCCGTTATCCGTGTATGTGGAATGCGTCTCCGTGAGACCAGAACAGATCGATTTAAGCGCGAGATCACGTTTCATTTCATTCGTAACTGAATGCACGTATTGTATACTGCAATTGCCGAGAACCACTATAATTTTACGATTAAGTGTGATCTTCGCAGATAAAGATCTTGTGCGTTTGATTTAAATAAAAAAAAAAGATTATTTTCCTTCATTTCGTTGAGTCTACCGTACTTTCTAGTACGTTCGTCTCCCTCGCCTCGGGGCCAGCAATTTGAATTTTTCGTATTTTGACATTACTACAATCAGCAAACGATAATAGTTGCATGAACAAGATTCACAATAACATTCAAGAGACAAACGAATCGACGAAACAATCTAATGACCCTCACGAGAATATGAGAAGAGGTCTATGGAAAATAGAAACAGAGAGAGAGAGAGAGAGAGAGAGAGAGAGAGAGAGAGAGAGAGAGAGAGAGAGAGAGAGAGAGAGAGAGAGAGAGAGAGAGAGAGAGAGAGAGAGAGAGAGAGAGAGAGAGAGAGAGAGAGAGAGAGAGAGAGAAAGTGAGAAAGAGGGAGGGAGAGAAAAAGAGATCTTATTTTTTTTCGGGAAAAATCAAGACACACGATGCCTAAAAGTGTAAAACAATAATTCATCCGACTGATTAACTTCTAATTGACCAATCGTCCTACCGAATCGGGCCGGAAAAATGTTTTCTAAAAACGTAGTTCGTTCCCATGGAATCCGAAAATACAATTCTATCAAGACTAAAAAAAGTAAATCAAACGTGAAACAATGATTATTACGAAGATCTTATTTTACTCGAAATGTTCTTTCTCTCTATGTGGCTGAAGCATTTTCGTTTGCGTTATTCCGTTACTCGATAGCGTAGAAAATCGAACTCCTGAGATTAGTGGACGAATTTTTTTGCTTGATTTCCATCACGGCATGTTGTATGTGCACAAAAGTATTTTTTCACGTCTTGGATGAGGCGCGTATAAATTGTGTGTCCGGTCCTTTTAGTTATTGAACCAGTGAGAATTTCGAATTTCGCATTTTTTTGGGTTTTAGTATTAATCACGTTTATCATATTCTTTACGTTAATCTTTCTCATTATCGTTTTTGTTTTCTTTTTACTTGAACGAAATGAAGCCATCTTTTGCCATCGTTAGGGGGCTACGATGGTAATAATATGTGTGTACGTATGTAAATATATAAATAAAATACACGTTATAATATTTATACACACACACATACACATATACGTGTGTCAGGTCTTAGATTCGTTATTAGGTAATTCGAGTATGTATGTGTGTATATATATATATATGTATATATATACCCACAGGGATGTAACGGGATTGAATAGGGGGTTGAGGTTTTTTTTTTCGTAATGTACATAATAAGTTAGATACCCGCGTGGTTTGCTCATAATGCCCATCATTGGCAACAATAAGATAATAATAGATAATATATATTAAGACTTCCGGCGACGCGATCTATGCCGTCATCAGCTATCTATCTGTCACTTGTCATCGGTCCATCGAACTATCGATCTCACGCAATTCCCGTGGCATTATGTGTTTTTTTTACTCTCTCATTTCGTCGTTGTTGTTTTTTTTCCCCAATGATTCGGATCAATCGTTTTCACTTTAAATAACAGCAACTCCAACGCTCCCTCGATCGCCACCAACCTGACGAATTACGTGAGAGACACTAACCGACGCCATATCGTATAGTCCGACTCCACATATCTGATATATTATCCGTCAGCGATATATCAATCGATACCGTTCACGTAACAACAATGCCCAACTGTGTACAATAAGGCCCACGTTTATTTTCTTTGTTTCATTTTATGTTCCGCGCGTCGTTAATTTTTCGCTCTCAAATTGTGCGATAATCCGCCTCGAATCGATCCTCTTCGCGTGTGTAATTTTGAATTTCGTATGCGTGCGCGAGCAACGAACAAACTCACGATGTCCACGACACTTTCACACCGTTGAACGTATTTTGAAAACTCGCCAAACTTTTCATCCCCCAATAGCGTCGAACGCATTATTTTTGTCTTACCCAACGTTATCTTCGATTTTTTTTCCTTCCATTGAATTCCGAATCTACACCATTGTCGCAACATCCGTGAGTTTTTCCACTGTCGTCGCGAATTTTCCAAACGTACCTTTACCAAAGCCCATACTGATTTATCGATTCTCGTTTATTGCGCTTTTTTTTCTCAGCTATCCTTTCTTCACTTTCGTTTCGTCTTGCTTTTTTTTTGTGTTAAACGTTATTTGTACGGCGCGAACCTCGCTCTCGACCTTTCAACAACAACAATTGTGGATAATCATCGTCGCTATTAAAAGGAGGAATAAAAATGGAAACAAAAGTAGCCAATCAAATTATTCACGTACACGCACGATCTGAATTGTCGTTTCACTCCGAGTTTCATGGTTTATCACTATTATAATTACTAGTCGCTATAGATTTCATTAATAACTATCCCCCAATCGCGACCGTCGTCGTTAATACAACGGAGGTAGACGGAAATCGTGTCTCCTAAGCACAATACAGTTTTTTTTTCTTGTTTTCTTTCGTATTTCTTACATGGCTTTTATGGAGCGTTGATATTTTAGTATTTAATTGGTGCGTCTGCTCGAGTATATGCTTGTAGTTATATATATATATATATATATATATATATATATATATATATATATATATATATATATATATATACACATATACATATACATATACATATATACATATATACATATATATAAATATATGTGTATACATATGTATATATATATATATATATATATATATATATATATATATATATATATATATATATATATATATATAATTTATATTATATATTATATGTCGAGGTTACAAAGTGGAAAATAGAATTCACTCTGGTTACCCAAGTGGATCAAAAAGGCATTGCTAGTTTTCGTTTTCATCTACCGTTTGTTTGTTTCCCCCTGGATTATCATTGTTCACAATTAATCAAGCAATTTCACATTCTCATAGTTGACGATAGAAAATTTTTTTGGAATTATTTTTCGTTCGTTAGGTATTTCACGAGTCGTTTCGTCGGGGCCGGTTGCTGTCGTGTCGAATGAGCCTAGGACACTGACGATTGTGATAACGAACGACAATCTTTCGCGCAACCCCTTCTCGTGGGATCGAGAGGTCTTTACGCTCTGATATGCATTATTGCATACGCGTCGGCGTACGCGAACTGTTCGCGTTGCGATTTGTCTTGCGGTCGGTATAATCGACGGCGGAACGATATTCGTCAATGTTCGAACGCCGGGTGTGCGCGGTAACGAATTTGTTATCTCGGGTGGGCTGCGAACGATATATGTTTATACGTAGGCGATGTGTGCGGTTATACTTTTTCAGTCAAAGTTCTGTGTTGTTTATTTTGTGTGTTTTTTTTTGCGATGCGAATCACGTAGCAGTTACGCGTTAGACGCTTGACTGTTGAGTCCTGTGGTCGAATGTGCTCGCGGTCGAATTAATCTCGTTCGCTCGGCCTCGATCCTCGCTGCGGATCTTCGATTTGTGATGATCAATCACCGATCGAATATCCAAACACTTTCCAGCGCGAATTGATAGTCTGGCTCGATGGCGAGCGAACTTTTCGCTTTTTGTTTTTAATTTTTTCGAATTCTTGGGTTTTTCCTTATTCGAAACCAAAGTCCTCCCTCCGTGCGCGCAAAGGAAATTCTCGCGAGGCAATTAAATACTTTTAAGATACTAACATTTAAGATTTAGCGATTACTTGAATTTTTTTTGTACATTTGTCTGTGGTATCCTTACCGGTACTAAGCAAAGTTAGTTTTTTCTTCCCGTTCTCCCCTTCGGATCTCTTTTACCACACTCCCACGACTTAATAATTTAATAACTTTAAAATCTTTAAGTTATTATCATTATATTAATAATTTCTCTGCAATTTTTTTTGTTTGTTTCTCTCTTACTCGTTATCGTCATTTTCATCGTCTCTCGCGCCTCCTCTCTCTCTCTCTCTCTCTCTCTCTCTCTCTCTCTCTCTCTCTCTCTCTCTCTATTTCTCATCCGTCTCTCTTAATGCGTTTGATTTGTACATTCTTCTCGATGGGTGCGAGGGTTATTTTTTTTCTCCTCCGCGGAACGCGTCGCGCGAGTTTTTTTTTTCGAAAATTTTCAACGTCCCTCTCGCCAAGGCCACTCCAGCAGTCACTACCTCTCTCTATAGCTTTCGCTCGCGTGATGGGCTGAAATGCTATTCACCAGGTGTGAAAATGGCCGAAAAAGATTACGCGGAAAAATAAAATCTTGATTCCTGTCGGATTTTTATTTATCTCGTTTTCATTTTTCACTTTGTCTCGTCTTCATTGTTTCTTTTTGTTTGTTTGTTCAATTCTCCACGTGTCTCTTTTGTTCGTCGCCTTCTCTCTGTCTCTCCCCCTCGCGTTTTTTGTTTGTTCATCTCCTTGGGTTTGCGCGACAATGGCTGCTATTCGGTCCATGCCTTCGTGTGTTTGTGTGGTTCATTATCGTTTCGTTACGTTTCGCCTTCCTCGTCTTGTGATTATACTCTTGTTTGCTGAGCTTGGGAACTTTGAGCGAGCAACAAAGTCGAAGGGTACGTATATATGTATAATTGTATGCATTTGCACACAAATGCATACGCGCACATTTTTTTCATATATATATATACGCATGTTAGTTATGCAAAAGAAGTTCGTTTCAATGTGTTCGAAAAAGTGCGAGATTACGACCGATTTGGTGCCTGCAATCGTTCGTGATGTTCCTGCTTAATTTTTCCAATCGAAATGTTCCTTTTTCGTTTTCCTTCTGAATTTCATTTTTTCCCTGTTTCTCGTGATTGATGAATGAAAAAAATACAAAGATGGGGGGGGGGGGGTTCGTTGAATCGTGAGTGGGCGGAAAAAATTTCAACGACTCAAATTTTTTCTTCCATGCGACTAATGGATGTGAAAGAGCGATTTCTCAATTCTTTTTTTTTTACTTTTTTGTCTACCGTCCGTGGCCGAAATTTTAGAACGGTCGATCGAAAGAACGAAAGTAAACTGACGTTTATTCTTTTGTTGGAAAAAGGAGAGTAAAGTGGCTCTAAGTAGCGTAAATGTTTTTTTTTCTTCGTTTTTCTTATCTCGATGGTGCAATTTTGTTGTTTCCGATTCGTATTATTCGATTCTGAATGTGCTTCGAATGCGGTTGAGATGCTGGTTCGGTAATGGCAAAAATTGCCTGATCGTGTTTCTTATTTGTCTATTAATCGTTTGTTTTTTTTTATGTCAAATTGATCTCTCGTCTTTGTGAAACTAGATGTGGCAATTTTTGAGTGTAATCCTTGGCACTTGCGTTATCTTAGTGATTTTTTTTCCAAATTGTCTTCTCCCTTTCAAATATTTACGCTCGATAAATAATGCGGAAGTGGTTGAAGCGAGTTAGAGGAGAGGGACCAACGACACGAGACGAACCTCGACACGGCCAATTTACGTCGCATAAAACTCCGAGCCCAAATGAAGCACAATGTCGTCAATTTCCTCGTGTCGCTGGATCATTTTTTTCTTCTTCTTTTTTTTTTCTTTCTTTTTTGACGTAAAATGTCTCTTCCCAAATCGCCACTTTGCACCACCGCCGTATCTTGAAATATATTAAATATATTATACAATTTTTATCCGACTATAAATCTCCTTTATTCCTGACGTCGCAGTGCAAAAAACTGCGCGTCTCACTCCTTTCTTTCTTTCGAATTTTCCTTTTTTTTGTAACTTTTTTTTTCACTGTTATATCTCATCTTAAACATCTCACTCGTGAAATTACTATGCCTCGCTGTCTCCGAACGTATCTTTTTTTCTTCTTTTTTCCTTCCATTTGGGTTTCTCCACTTTTTTCCCCTTTCCATCCGCCATCCCTTATTTATATTAAAAATTTCACCTCTCATTAATCGCACCTCTCTCGACCTCTCGACACTCCTTAATATCGTTAAAATTCATTAAGTTATTAAAACATGTAACAAAAAAAAATGAGAAAAAAGAAAGATTTACGTAGATCTCCCCAACAATGTATCAAAAATAAACTTATACTCTGATTTGTTTTTTTTTCTTCTTTTTTTTTCATCTCACCCTTAATTCATCATTTCTCCACTCAATTCGCAAGCAGCTTTCTGTCGTTTTCGAAAGGATTTGCCTTCTTTTTGTTTGATTTTTTTTCTTTCTCTCTCTCTCTCTCTCTCTCTCTCTCTCTCTCTCTCTCTTTTGTATTCAATCTCTTTTCTCCCGAAGCTCATTTCAACCCTCGTCCTTTATTATCCGCTCTATCATCGGCGACGACGACGCGTAATCTTCACCCACATCACGCACCCTTCCCAAATTCGATCGTTTGTACGCAAGTTATATATTTCTCTTTTTTTTGTTGTTTATTTATTATTATTTTTTTCTCATCCTTTTTTTCTTCTCTCACTAAATCCTTAAACGCTCGTGGTTATCTTTGTACTGAACGTATGTTTATCGCATATGATCCATGATACGCGCAAATTACTGGAATAATAACTCACGTGCAGTCTGGTGACTCGAGTAAAAAGAGGAAAAAAAAATAGTTCGTTTTTTTTCCTCCACCACTCCGACTTTAACACGGCATATCTGCGATATGACGTACCGAGGAGAGGGTATTCTCGACGATATCGTTCGAGAGCCTTGCCTGCCCGCCATTTCGGGAGCTCTCGTGAAACAAAAAAATATTAGCTGGGTGCGAAACGTCAGCGCCCATTTTTTTTTTAGTATATTCGTCAGTCCGATATTTGGTTATTTTTGGTTAGATCCAAAAATCAACGCTTCGACGTACGAACGTCGATCGTGTGTTCCCATCGCGATTTCATTATCCCCCCCCTCCCATTTTCCTTCTCACGCTTCGTCTTTTGTACACACATTTTCACGTGTCAATTACTCGCTCGAGGGGCCGAAACGTATTTCGGATTTTACCCATCGACGTACCCGCGAGACTCGAAGGCCCTAACCCTTCTTCCACCTTTTTTTTCCTCGTGCCCTCGTTTCTCCGTATTTGTTTTTTTTCCATTCCGCGGTATCTTTAATGAAGGTAATTTATCAAATTACTTATCAAATAATAGTTATCAGTCAACACACACGCACACTCACACACACACGCACTATTACATCCACGGTTAAAGTATTAATCCCTGAAAAAAGTTGTGTGGCTCGTAAATCGATCGTCTTTTTTTTTCTTTTTTTTTTTAATCTTCCACGGTTTTCATTTATTTTTGCTTAAATGCGTTTTTTTAAATTCTTTACTACGCTTCAACCTCCTCACAATATGTTCCGTCCGCGTAGCACCAACAGCATTTTTGTCATATTTTATTTCATCCCCCTCGCTTACTCTCAGAACGGCAACGTCCGGATCTCTCAAGCGCTCTCGGTTCCCCCACCATCGTCCCGCGAGCGCGCGCGGCCATTTCGTGCCGTTGCGGTCGGCCATTTTGCGACTGGTCGTAGTCGCGCCGTGCGTATCTTCGCAACGAGGATTTACCAGTTTGCGGGTGACACGAGTTCATCCGGCGGGCGTACGATTGTTTTATTTCCACTTCACTTGTTAATACGACAAAAAAAATCGTAATCGTTTCTTTGGTATTAAACGGCGAATGGGTTACAGAGCCGTTTCGTGAAGCTCGTCTACGCTCGCTCGTGTGTCGTCCCTCGGAACGTTGACGGTGTTTTTACTTTATCGTTTTATTTTTTTTTTATTTTTTTTTCGTCTTTCGTTTTCTGGATACAAAAAAAACTTGCCACGTCTGTCCAAACGTTGTAACGTGTTTCTCGGACTTGTTTGCTTGTGAGAGGACGAACAAAGTGCATCCACGTTTGCAGGGGGGTTCGGGAGGAATAATAGAAACAGAGAAGAATAAACGATATTCATCCTCGGCAACGGTAGAAGAATTGATTGGTATTTAAGTATTAATAATAATAATAATAATAATAATAATAATAATAATAGTAGTAGTAGTATTGGTAGTAATAATAATAGTATAGTAGCAGTAGTAGTAACAGGTGATAACGTAATGTGTATTCGTTACTTAACTTCTCTGTATATCATTATAACTTTAATATTAGGTAGACTTTTTAGATTAGTTGGTTTTTTTTTGTTATCATTTCATTCTCATTTCACTTTACTTTATCATACTTTTAATCTTTAATCGTAATGAATGAGGTAATAAGGTTGTGTGTGTTCCGTCGTTTGTTGTTGCTTTTGTTGTTGTTGTTGCTGCTGTTATCGCGTTATCTTTATCCTCTCTTTTCTCTTTCTTTTCTTCCTCGTTCTTCGCTCTCTCTCGTTGTCTCGCGTTTTTTTTTCTTCCGGCCCGGTGTATCGATCTTTTCTGACCGCGCGACCTCAGCTCGTCGCTCGTCGAGCAAACGTTCCTCAGGCCCCCCGGCTATTGTCCTTTCCTCGTTTCTTTGCGCCGGATCACGCGTTCAACGCTCACTCTCGCTGTCCGAGAAGAAGAAGAAGAAGCGAAAAAACGACACGGTCGATCGATCGTCGAGTTGTGAATCGGGTTTTCGTCATTTTCGGGATAGCAACGACGACGATGACGCTCTGCCCGACATCCAGACTTCTTTTCTTCCTCGAGAGCTTCGTTGGGTTTGAATTTTTGGGAAAAGAAGCCGCGGGACCAGCGTGAAAGTGCCAGCTCGCGTCGATAATAAGAAATACTTTGAATAATAGCTCCGAAAGGTGTGCGAAGCTTGCGAGTCACGTGGTTCCTCCGGCACGCGTGTCGTCATCATCAATCGCGGAGTTGTCCCTGGTACGTCATCGACACGAGAATCTTTGGATTCTCGTTGCGAATGACGAGGATTCTCGCGCGAATGACCGTCTTCCTAATCGTCTTCTCCGTCTTCGTCGTCTCTTCCGCTTTCATTGTGTTTCTTCTTCTTCCTCTTCGCCGCGAAAAAAAAGAACAAGAACAAAGAAAAAAAAAGTCTCCTCCACGTGATTTTTCACACCGGCCGATAAAAACGGATTCATCAGCGAGCCCGTGGTTTGGTCGATGACGTCGGGTGGTTTTGATCAACGTTACTGCTGTTGCGGGGGCTGTTGGGGTTGCGGCTGAGCCGGCTGTTGCGGCGATTGTTGCTGCTGAGGCGGCTGCTGACTCTGCTGCTGTTGCTGGCTCGATGGCGACGAACTCGACTGTTGCTGCGAGCCCTGACTCTGGGACTGCGTGCTGCCCGGCTGGGAAGTGGCGCTGTCGTCTCTTCGCGAGCGCGAACCACCCTCCTCGCTACTGCCGCGTCCAGCGCGTGAGCCAGGACCACCGGTGGTTCCGCTACCCGGAGCACCCGACTGCATCACCGTCGCCCGAATTCTACGCTGCGCCGACTGTAAAGCAATCGAGACAAATCGTCAGGATCCTTCGCAACGTTACGACGCTGGCGCGATTTCAAGGCGGGATTTGCATTTGCAACGATCGAAAAATCGATTTCTTTTTGGTTTTAACGATAGAACTGTGTGTGGAATAATTTCCTGAAGTTTCAAAGCGACGTTCGAAAAACTTCAAACGTCACAGCCCGTCAACGCTGTGCCTCGCCGCTCGGATTCGAAGCGGGCGTGAACTCCCTCGTGGAAATTTATATATGCACTTCGTATATTATCATTATAAGACATTTGTAATTGCAATATGTGCGACGTATATGCCATGTATTTTTTTTATTTGGAAAATATATGGCGCATATTCTAGAATTTAGCGCTTTTTTTATGTGAAAATATATGTAAACTAATATATGCGTTATATATGCGTCAAATATGTGTCATATATGTACTATATATGCAGATATAAGCACATATAAGCTATTATATAAGCAGACATAAATTTAAATAACAATTACATATTCAAAAAAAAAAATATGTGATTTCAAAAAAGATTACACAGCATTTGTATGTAACATATACAGGGTATCCCAGAACTCAACGTCAAGCCGAAACGGGGTGACAGGATTGATTATAACCATCATGAGAAAAATCAGTAAAAAAAATCTATTTTGAAAATTTTTAATTCATAGCTTAACAAAAAATAGTCTTAATTCTAGGAAACTTGGGGCAATTGTGTCATTATTTTTTACTGTGATTCTAGAAATGTTATTTAGGGTTACGGTTCCAAAGTTTAAACGAACAAAAATAATAAAAACTAACCACAATAACCGAAAAATGGTTACAGTTTGACGAAATTTCTAGGTTTTTCTTAAATGCCCAGATTTTTTTTCTGATTTTTCTCATGATCGTTACAATCAATCCTGTCACCCCGTTTCGGCTTGACGTTGAGTTCTGGGACACCCTGTATATTTACTGGTGAAATTACATATGGCACATAGATACGCCATATATCGAGTTCATATATGCGCCATCTATTGGGACTTTCTTATACGTATATGAGACATGTATACGCCATACATTGAGTGCATATATACGCATTATATTGCCGGTATACAACTTTTTGGCGCTTTATACGGGATCGATATAAATATGTGGCGCATATATTTTGTGCGTATATTTTGCATATATAAATTTCCATACGGGCTTCAAACGCGTTTCTCTCAAAACTGCATTATCGAAATTGGCGTGCAGGATTACTCAAGAACTATTAAGCCGATTGAGTTGAAACTTGGTAGAAATATTGATAATATTGGTACCTTCTACTTGACGAAAATGGTTTTTGAAAAACTGGAAAAAAAAACTAATTTTTTAATCTACATTTTACAGAAATGTTGCGTGAAATGTTGATTTTTTTGTAAATAGGTGCCATTTTCTCAAATTTGCATTTTCTTCATTTTAATTACCAACGTTGCTGTAACACTTTGCCACAGCTCCGCCATTTTGATGATGAATTAATTGAAAAAAATTGTTTCGTATACTCAAATATTAAAGTATACCTAAAGTTTGATAAATGTGGGATAATTATTTCTTGGTTTAAAAAATCCCTCAATACCGCTTATATTTTTTCCTGTCTAAATGTATATCCCGCCTTAATCGTTGAGTATAATCGATTGTCATTTATTTTCATCAAGCGCCACTGTAATTTGCCAATGTTTCAGAAGGGCCCTGCATACGCACTTTGTAGCAAAGTTTGTATGGTAAAAGAAATATCTGTTCAGCTTTACTTGACACTTTGTATTAATGCTCTTCAACACCATTCTACGTGTTTCTTAATGAAACATTTCAGGAGCACATTTCATTAAGGGGAGGGTAGGGGGTTTGCACTTTTGAAAAATCGATTTTTTTGTCTTTTGTTATAGTTCAACATTTCAAGAATATAATCCCAACATTTCAAGTCAATCAGAGCAAAACTCTCGAAGTTATTGACTATTTAGTCCCGCTCCTCTAACACTGTAGCTCCGACTTCTCTAAACTTCAAACGCGTTTTTCTCGAAACCACTTTTTCAAAGTCCGTGTTCACTGCCATTTGAAAACTACATGACCAATTCATTTCAAACTTGGTACACACTTTCTACACATAAAATGCCTCCCCCCAACGGTTAGTTTGAGATTTTTTTTACATTGAGGGGTTTTTCCACCCTCAAAATGGCGGAATTTTTCGTGAAAAATAGCACTTTTCACTTTACATGACCACCAAAAATGTATAAATGAAAAAAAAAAATTATCAAAGACCGTTGGGGGGAGGATTTGATGATACTTTGACTAAATTTTAATGGTACTTGATTTCAGATAATTTCTAGCTGAGATACAGTGAACACCGCAAATCGTGTTT
The DNA here is from genome assembly GCA_944452715.1 of Ophion slaviceki. Taxonomy (NCBI): domain Eukaryota; kingdom Metazoa; phylum Arthropoda; class Insecta; order Hymenoptera; family Ichneumonidae; genus Ophion; species Ophion slaviceki. Next base: position 22,586,621 of record OX101785.1, on the reverse strand, counting down.
TTCCAAAGGCGTTCTTGGTAACGCTTTGTCACCGGCTTGTTTGTGGATATTTTCGCGTACAAATTTCACGGAATGTTCTTGAAATGACACTTAACAATGTACAAAAGGTTTCAATAAATTTACTCTATCCATATAGATGAAAAAAATTCGCAAAAAAGTGTTTTTTTTCACGCTGAAACCCCTCCCCTCCCCTTAAGGAGCATTCGACACAAGTCTACGCGAGCGAATCCGCGGGCGGAAAGTTAGTTCAGTATATGACGAAGAATTTACGGTATAAATTTGAATCAAATGGCAGCATATCATCAATTGTCCCAAAACCCCTTAAGGCGCTTTTCCTCGCTATTGATATTCGTGCCCCGCTTTTTAATCAAGTCAAGCAGAAATAATTGATCCGTCATTGTTGCTATTGATCTCTCTTTATCATAATTGTTGGGTGAGAGGTATCGACGTGTGGTTGTCTTTTTAAAATATTTTTTTTTGGGGTAAGAGGATACAAATTCCGGTCAACTTATCAGAATGCAGAAAGCATTTCAATTGAATTCCGATAGATGGTAACTAGCCTTACGGATTTTAACCATCTTTGGGAATGCAACTTGAAACAATCGTATCTTGTATGTTGTTATAACGCAGCGTTACTTCTCGAATAGTTTATCGATGGCAACTTCAAAGCTATATACCATCGTGTTCGGTAAACTATTTTTTATCACTAAGCGAAACTCTGGACAATCTAATAAAACGTTGTCAATAATAATAATAATTTAACCTTCCCTTGACGCACTTATGGCTGGCCACAATCTTAATACCACCCGGGTCAATACTTCATCCACCTGCCATTAAAAATCCTTCTCAATTAAAGTTAATTAAGAAGTTAAACTTAACCAAAACTCAATATGTCTGCATACTTGAAATTCGGACAATGCAAAGCTCAACTGTGAAAATTATTGAAAAATTTCAATTTTGGAAAAGTGAGCATTTTATTTAAAATTCGTTCGAGTCAAAATGACCGAGTGTGTCAACTGAAGGTTAACTAATACATTATGAATTACTTCGAAATTGTAGCTTCATTTCGATCAATTCAAAACGTCGTGGACGATTTTGGAGTTTGCATCGCTGGAATGCAACGCAAAATTCTGTTTTATTTTTTTATTTCCTCATTTTCATTATCATCCAAAATCTTTTCTCACATATTTAGGCTGAAGATGCCTAATGAGGATTCGAAAAAAGGTTTCCATGGTTGATTAGTCAAAAAAAATGGGCTGCGAAACTTTCGTTGCGTTCCAACGATGCGAACTTCATAATCATCGTGAACTGACGGTTTCGAAATTGTTCGGTGGCGTTAGTTTTGGTATCGATAAAATTGATCGATCCAATGTGGAGCACATCAATTTATTTTACCTCCGTCACAATGAGATCGTTCGGTAAATGTAGAAAGACCTCGCTGAGTAGACAAAGGAAAAGGGCTGTTGAAGAACGTTCGTTTGATGGACGTTTGATTCCTGACCTATTGTCCAGTAGATGGCATGAAGAATTTTGCATACCTGAACGGAGAAGAACGGTCCGATAATATGTACGGTAGTTTCTTCGTCAGCCGGAGGCGGGGTTGCTTGTTGCTCCGAAAGCTTGATAACACTTCCGGTTACGCGTTGAAGTTCCCGGACGTTCTGACCTCCCTTGCCGATTATACGGCCAACCTGAGCACTCGGTACCAATATCTCGACCGTCAACCTTACGTCCTCGGTACCGGCGACGAAACCCTCTTCGCGCATTTTCTCGAAGATCAAATACTGAGCCTGCAATGAACCGGCGAGAAAATTGTTCATCCAAGTTTCTTCATACGGGATTCGAATTACGGTTTTGTAGAGTAAATAAAAAAAAAAGCATTTGGACATTGATGTTAAATGGACTTTCAACCATTTTCGTTAAAGAAGATAATGGTATAATAAAACCAATATTAGTTATGCTAATGTATTACAATATTATTATATATTAGTATTATAAATACTGATTGATAAATAAATTTAGTGAGCTATGGTATTATAAATAATAATAAATAAATAAATAATAATAATTTATAATACTAGCAATAATATTATTAATAATAATGAATAATACTAATGCTGATACATATCAGTAATATAAATTTTGGTAATAGATAATGGTATTATTATATATTCGATATAGAAATTATTTCACACGACTCTATACAACATTATATTTACGAACATAAGAAATAAATATGTAGTTCTTAATGTAATTTATATTACTAAGAAATTAATGTACCTATCAACGGTTATGGTATTTATTATTTTCTTTTACGAACCCGAATATTTAACAATTATCTGATTTTCGTCTATAATCAAGTAAAAATACATCTCAGTATACTGATAAAAGATCAAGCCAAGTTGCCGAACTTTAAACAAAAAAATTTCGATTCTAAAAATCGTCTCATCTATACGGCACTTTATCGAAACGACACACCGTCCACATTTCTATCTAATAATTCACCCACTGAATGACTCTAGACGCCTGATATGAATTGCTCAACGCGTGTAAAAATTCTAAAGACTCCGCAACGCCAATAAAAACAGTTGAAAGAAAATATTAACGCTTGGAAAAATGTACAAATTTCTAAATCTACTAAATATGCGCGAATATTTCTATTCCAGTTAAGGCGGAATATTGACAACGATAAAAAAAATCGATTTCTTTTTTCCCTTTAAACTATAGAACTATATATGTAGAATATTTTCCCAAAGTTTCAAAGCGAAATTCGAAAAGCTTCAAACGTCACAGCCCGTCAACGCTGTGCCTCACCGCTCGGATTCGAGGCGGGTGCGAACTTCAAATGCGTTTTTCTCAAAACTGCATTATCGAAATTGGCGTGCAGGATTACTCAAAAGTATTAAGGCGACAAATCCCTTTCGAATTTTCAAAAAATGGATTTTTTACATATTTCGAAAGTATGATGCCCAAGGAATATACTGACCAAAGGAAAACTCGAAATATTGAATATTTGCGGAGTTATCGCATGTAGTCTAGAGTTGAAACTTTAAACGCCATCATCTCGAAACTACGTTTTCAAAAACTGCTCGTGTTGTAGCTCCAAAAGTTATCGACCGATTTGGATGAAAGTTTGGGAGGTTACTCTCAGTGATATTATCGGAAGGATATACCTAAAGTTTGAAAGGTAGCGTGTAAATAAATAATTTTTTTGGGGTCAAATATGTCGAAAAAATGGTAAAAAATTCGAACTTTGGAGTAAAAAGGCTCCCAAATTTTCAATTTTGCACTTTTTCATCATTTTTTAGGTATATCCTTCCCCTTAATATGCCAGTAAACGAATGACACTTATCAAATCTTTTTCAGATCAACAGAAAAAGAGTGACAACTTTAGCACTTTTCGATATCGCGGAAAACAGGCGTCCGAAGACCCTTAATAACGCCGCCATTTTGTTGGTCATCCCAAAAAAATTTTTTTTAATTTGACAGTTATAATAAACTGATGTCCAAATTTGAAAATGATCAGATTATTTTATCCCCTCTAAAAAGATTCCCGAAAAATACCTATTTTTCACGCTCCTAAAGGGATTTCTCGCCTTAAGCCGATTGAGTTGAAACTTGGAAGAAATATTGATAATATCGGTACCTTCTACTTGACGAAAATTGTTTTTGAAAAATTGCAAAAAATTACTTTTTCAATCCACATTTTACAGAAATGTTGCGTGAAATGTTGATTTTTTTGTTGTAAATGCGTGCCATTTTCTCAAATTTGCATTTTCTTCATTTTAATTACCGTCGTCGGGTATAATCGATTGTCACTTATTTGCATCAAGCGCCACTGTTATTTGCCAATGTTTCAGAAGGGCCCTGCGTATGCCCCCGCAAAATACGGCCCTGCGCCAAAGGAACGATTATATTCCTCGTGAGGAGAATATTTCATAGTGCACGAGCGTGTCCGCACAGACAATTATTTCGCAGCAGTGAACGTAGCCTCAATCAAAAGTTCAACGCTCGACCATCCCTGTATTTTACTCCCGATAACTGACGGTAACGTTTTCACACCATTGTCAGCTAACAAAAAAATTGTCGCGGAACTATACGGGTTGAATTACAATATCCATCAACAATGTGTAATCCAACCACACGAATTTCCGCTCTATGATGTTCCTGCATGCATCAAGGTAACGCCTAAGTGATAACGTCATCACCCCAAACCAGCAGGTTAACCGAGTGTAAACCCCCCCTCTCAGCTCGACAATTGCACATTCCGCACCGATTTTTATCGGCAGAGCCCGCTCGAGATTGTCGAAGTTTTTTTTTTCTTCGGAGTATCGATATATCTCCGAAAAAAATCTTTCCAACATCGGATGCTCCAAGTTGGAATCGAACTCAGGCCGCCCGGTTACGAGACCAACGCGCTAGGCACCCCACCACCGACGAGTCGGTGCTAACACTCCGCTAGCAACGTGTAACGTTCACACTCGCGATATTTCCGAGCCAGTCGCGTGTGCCTATTACGTCATGGGTAGACAAAAAAAGATGGCGGAAGAAAACTCACCTTCCACTGTGACTCTGGAGAACCGACTATGGTGACCTTTCTCTCGGTTTGCTGGTCAGCCGGTTTGTCCTGTTCGAGCGGTGCGATCTTAACGCTAGCACCTGAGAATCTTATTATATTCCTTATGTGAGATCCTTTGGTCCCGATAATCGCGCCGACGCTGTTATTAGGAATGTACAAAAATGTCGTCTCCTGAGTGTCCGCGGGCACGGTCGCGTGTTGCTGCGCCGGCAAATTGCCCTGATAAGCGTACGGTGCTGGACCAGAGCCGTAAAGGCCCGGACCACGCGAGCTGTAACCCATTCCAGCTGTCGACATCATCGCCATTGGATGAAGCCCCGGGAACATCAAACTTTGAGGCTGTAACGAATCGTTGGTTGCATTATTTCCGCCTGCTTCGTTGTTTTTCTTTTGCCTATTTGCTCGTGTTCTTCACTTTGCGTGGTTAATTCAGGTCTTCGTGTGTGCAATTTTTTGGCTGCGGCCTTGTTGTAACTTGCTGTAACTTGTTATTTTCTACATCACTATTTATAGTCCAGTAAAAGAGACGAGACCCATATGAATATTTTACTGAAGGTAGACGCTGAAGGTAGATGCATACTGAAAGTAACCCCAATAAAATGTTGACCCTCGACTCGCCCCAACCCTAAGAAATAGGGGTTGAAAACTTAAAAATCGCCGTATCTCGGTAATTAATAGCCGGATGAAAAAATTTTTCAAACAAAAGTTGTTTGGAATAATAAAATACGTATAAAGTTATCTGACGTCCAATACCCTATCTTTGAAAATACGCATCGCACACGCATCAACCCCGAATTTTCGAATCGTTTTTGTGCCGCTATTTTCAAAGATAGCGGCTTGGACGTTAGATAACTTTATACGAATTTTATTATTCCGAATTACTTTTGTTTGAAACCTTTTTTCATCGGGCTATTAATTATCGAGATACGGCGATTTTTGAGTTTTCAACCCCTATAACTTAGGGTTGGGGCCAGTTGAGGGGCAACATTTCATTGGGGTTATTTTTAGTATGCAACCATCTACTTTCAGTAAAAAATTCATATTCTACGCTAAAAAATGCTGGATTTTCGTCTCTTTTACTGGACTACTAGTTGTCTACTAACTGAAGAGGGTTGCCGGTATTTATTATTTCCGGTCAATTAGTTTTTGATTCGTTGTTTTGGAATGTCATCCAATTTATCGTTATTCTAAAGCACCTCGGGTCGAATTCGAATCAAAATGGTTCGAAAAAATGGACAACATCAATATAGTGCTGGTGAGATATAACGAAACTTTATTCGAAATATTAATTTTAAGGCGGAACACCAGAGGAACGGATTTTTAAAAAATCGATTTTTCGCGTTTTCTTCAAATATACATATTTACGAATATGTGAAGAAGTTTTTAATTTGAAATATTGAACATTATAAATATTCGATCGCGTTTTTCTCGACCTGGCCGAATTCACAACTCTAGCTAAAATTGTCCAATTTCCAATTTTGAAAAATCGAAACTTCCGTAATTGCAGTAGCTATCGTTGTAAGTAGCCTTCTTTTTATTTTACTATTTTTTAAGCACCCGAAAATAAGTAAAGAATATTAGTAAATTTTGCCAAAATTACACTCTTTTTTTTTAACACCCGCCATTTCGTGATTTTTTTTTTGTTTTCGAAAACATGTCTACGTGCAATTACTATACGTTACTTACTACATTTATATATATTATAAAACGTTTTTATTTTCATTTTTCAGACCAACTATTCTGAAGTTATTCTCTATTAAACCTCAATAACGTTGTTGATTTTTTACTTTTTAAAATAAAAATTTACAGGAAATAAGTTCAATGTATGCTCAATAACATAACTTTTTTCAAAATCCCAAATAAATAATCTAGTAGACAAAAAGAATCGGAAAAACGATCTGTCATCGGCCCGCCACAGTGATGTCCTTCCTTAAATCTAAGCTGGATTTAAATCGTTGATTTTTTAATCAATTTTTAAAGAAGTTTCCAAATCCAAAAAGATAAACAAGATAAAATGAACAGTGAATAAAATGGATTGGTTTAAAAACACGTTATATAATTTCCTACGAAAATTCGAGAATTTACTTTTCTTCCAGGCGTTCCGTAAGAAAAATAAACGAATCGGGCCGAAAGTGATATTCTGAATGAATAGATGTAGCGGCTCTTGAAAAGTGAGACGCAAAAAATTCGATTACTCACCGCCATCGCCTGAAGATCGTTCTCATAACTCTGACGCAATTTGCTAGAGATCATCGACTCCGCTTTGCTCATGTTATCGATCGTACCCTTGACCGTGATTATACGCTCGAGATTGAAACTATTGATGTCGTTGATACTGCTCACGGTGATTTTTGTATCTGTGTCTTGCATGATCCTCTTAATGGTGTTGCCACCCTTGCCGATTATACGACCGATCAGATTGTTGTGAGCCAGTATCTTTAGCGTTATTTCACTGTAATTAACATTACACGAATGCTATCATATTTGGAGGACGAACAATGATCAATTCGCTTCGTTACGTTTGTAACAGCGATGATTCATAATTAATTCATAATCACAGCATTGTATTGGATAATCCATCACGAGTGTTAATATGAGGTTAATTTCTTGTACTCTTTTGATGTACTCAATTAAAAAAATGGGCTTCTGTTTTCGCCAACATGATAAAATGACAGAATACTGTAATCAAAGATGAAATCTTCGAAATAAAGTTCGTTGAACTTAAATTGCAGTTGGTTGAGGTTTCAAAAATGTATAATAATGTTGAAGTATGTATCGTTGGAGTACGACGATTTTTTTCAATTGCTCAATTTTTTTGACCTCCTGTGAAAATCATTTGATCTCCTTTTAGGATTCTTATATTCTTAGAGTGTCAAATCCAATGAAAACAAAGAGATAAAAAATAATTTATACTGCATCACCATGATGCAAACTTCGACACAGTAATTTATATTTACAATTCATGAGCTTTTTTTCGCGAAATATTTTTCGTTTTATTGTACTGAAAATTGTGAATAATTTAGACCCAAACCAACTCAAATTTTCTTGAACTGCTTCAGGATATAAGAATGACTTGAACCGTTTTTAGGATTCTCATATTCTTAGGTTTTTAAATCCAATAAAAATAAAGAAATAAAAAAATAGTTTATATTGGTTTACCACGACGCAAACTTCGACACCATAATTTATATTCACAATTCGTGAGCTTGATTTTCGCGAAATATTTCTCGTTTCATCTTACTGAGAGTTGTGAATAATTTCGACCCAAACAAACTCAAATTTTCTTGAACTGCTTCAGGATATAAAAATCACTTGAATCTTTTTTAGAATACTCATATTTTTACGTTTTTAAAACTAATAAAAACGAAGAAATAAAAAATAATTTATGTTACATTACCGCGATTATTTCGACACCATAATTCGTATTCTCAATTCATGAGTTTGATTTTCATGAAATTTTTCTCATTTTACCTTACTGAGAGGTGTGAATAGTTGAAACTAATAAACCCAATTTTTTAAAACTGCTTCAGGACATAAAAATTACGAATCCTTTTTTAGGATTCTCATATTCTTAGGTTTTTTAATCCAATGAAAATGAAAAAAAAAACGAAGAAAAAATATTTATATTACATTACCACGATGCAAACTTCGACACCGTAATTCGTATTCACAATAGATGAGCTTGATTATCGCGCAATATTTCTCATTTTGTTTTACTGAGAGTTTTGACTAATTTAGAGGATTAATACAATTATTGATCGGTGCAAATGTATTGATGAAAATTGAAAAGTCATTGAGTACTTTCTCCGGTATTTAAATCAAAACTAAAAGTCGTGGAGAATCAGAATGGCAAAAAATATAAAGGCATACGGATGTGATAAAAATAATGTTTAAAAAACGTATCATAATGTCTGCGGTATCGAAATCTACACTTACCCCTTGTTCGTATTATTCGCTTCTTGCTGCATAACCTCCAATATTTTCTTGCATGCGTTCGTGCAATTATCGGGATTTCCATAAATCGTTATGGCTTTCTCGACCGAGCCGACGTTGTCCTTGCGATGTACGTCCACTCTTGCTCGTGTCATTTGCGTTATCTGACGAATCGTCGAGCCCTGTCGCCCGATTATCGCACCTACCATGTCCGACTGGACGAGTATACGGAGCGGAAAGTCCGTTTGACGGCCTGAGCCCGGCAAGCCCGAGAAAGCAACCCCACCGCCCCTTTGGCTTCGTGCCCTCCGCCGACTTTCCGCACTCGACATTTCAACTTTCAACTGGGTACCTTCGTACTGGTATCCATCAAGATGGTTCACAACTCTGCAAAATTCATGAAATCGAAAAGTGGTCAGTCCCACGTCTGATGTCATTTGAGACGTCACAAAAATTATACGTCTTTGGATTGCGTGTAAAATTTAATAAACTAATTAAGGATCTCGTTATAAGCCCTTAGGGCGGGAGCCTAAATTAGAAGGTCCGAAAAATCGTTGTTTTTTATTGCTTAATTCGATAGATAAACCATCCAAGAATATATTTACAAAGTTGCAGAGGCCAATTGTAAATATTTTCGAAGATACAAGACCAAAAGCAGAGAAGCGATTGATATTTCATATTAATTTTCCTCCTATTGAAAACTTTGAAGCGCGTTTTCTCGAGTTTTCATTTTCACGATTTTTCCAAATTGGCAGGCGTGATAGCAAAAAAATTAAACAACCTATTGAATCAAACCAAAGTTTATTTTCTTCAGTATAAAAATCTCTTCTAAGCGAATTAATAAAGTTGTTGAAAAATTCTTTTTAAATAATTTTTATAGCGCGTTAAAGTGTTTTTTTTAAACACATTTTCATTCAAATCTGAGAAAAGTTATTATTTCACGATTTTTTGAGCTTTTTCTTAATTAACCCAGTAGAAAAATATATGACAATTGAAAGTTTTATTGGTTTTTTGTTTCAGTCAAGAATTACGAGCTTCATCTTTCTCGCCCACTGGGGACTACAGTGGCAAGACGCACATGGAATAGGCTGATAAATCTGCAGTCATTTATTGTTTCATATCGAATTTTTTTTTATACATTTCAAATATACATGTAAAGATACCTCAATTTTTATTGGGCTCACTTGTTTTCTTCCCTTCTAAAAAAAATCCCGAAAAAACTCATCTTTTGGACCTTCTAATTCAGGCTCCCGCTTCAATAAGAGACAAAGGTTCGGGGAAGATGACATTGAACTTTGCCTCGTTGGAATGCAACGATTTTTTTTCTTCATTTTTAATTTCTTTATTTTGATCACTATCCAAAGGTTTTTTTTTTGAAAATGGAGTTCGTGAATCTCTAATAAGAATACCGAAAAACAAAATCGGCCAAATAGAATTCGTGCAATTAAAAAAATTGTTGAGTTCCAACGATGCAAACTTGAACCATATCGGGAAAGACCAAAGTTGCTATGTCGTAATTGTCACTGTAAAATTTACTTTTCAACTATGCCTGTATTTTTTCGTTTGGGTTTATTCATATAATGTTATCAAGTTACTTAAGGAGGTACACTAGCTTCAGCAAAATGGTGATAGATCAATAAAATTTGGTGAATATATTCTTTAGTATTATTCATGTAGATACAAATTTTTTCAGATTTTTTGGTTGTGCCGTTTTGTTACAAATAATTCACAAGCGTTTATTCTTATACCCGGAATATATACCTATATCTATAAAAACCCTATGCTTATACACGTGAACTTCAATGTTCAATTATTCGATAACGGCACAATGAAAAAATCTGAAAAAAATTGTATTGACATATATAATACTAAAGAATATACTCACCAAATTTTATTGATCTATCACCATTTTGAAATTTGACCATGGTTTAGCATGGCAACATTGTATGAAACTGGTGTACCTCCTTAAGCAGTTTGAAAGGTCATATAATTATGTATCATTGCCTTAATTTCGTCAATTACATCCTTACGTGATATTTCACTTGTAGAGAACAAATTCAATAAAATCTTTGAATTAAAAATGAATTTATCGATAACGGATAAATAAATCTTGAGCAATCCAAAGTTCGTTGTTACTGCAAACAAATTTAATCCTACCTCGTATTGCAGCTTTCCAAAATTCTTCGGAATATTTTTGCTACGAAATATTCTAACATCGCCCACGCAGTCATTTATTGCATTTGATAAATAATGGAATATATATATATATATATATATATATATATATATATATATATATATATATATATATATATATGATACTGAGAAGTTGCTTGTCGAGAAAAATGAAACCCGAGAGGCCCACCAAAGAATTTCTTCCTTGCAAGTGCATACATCTGTGAGATTTTCACTTTTTTTACTCACTGCTGTGCCTGATCCTGCGATTCATAACTGATGAGGACGGTCTGGGTGGTGAGATCGCGGGACGATACCTTCTCGACGTTTTGCACCTGTCCGTAGGCCGAAAACAGGGGCTCGACGTCCTCGAATCTCGCGTGAAGTGGCAAATTGCTCACGAGGACTTTCCCTGCCGAGGCACTGCTGTAACAATTAAAAAATCATAACATTATGAACAAAAGAAAATTAACCACCATTTAAAAAGATCACATTTCATAACGCAAATGCAGTTGTACTCATAATAGCTATTACGACGAGTACGCGTTTTATTTTTAAATGTAAATAATTCCCAAAGAGGCACCTAATGTTCCGTCTCGATTAAAAACTGAATTCATAATTTGATAATTGCATATAGTCTTGAATTTTGCATTGTTGGAACGCAAGGAAAGTTCTTTTTTCCATTTTATTCAATTTTTTTTATTATCACAGACCTTTTTTATAAATGTCATGGTCAATCGCTAAACAAGTATCTCAAAAAATGGTTGAGGGATTTTTGTAGGCGAAATCTGCCAAAGGATATTAAAGAAATTCAGAAATATTAATTTTCATTGCATTTCAACGTCGAAAACTTCAACCTCATAATTACATTTACATTTGGAAATAACATTTATTAGTCTCATGCCAATCAATTGAACAATAATTAACAATTAATTATTGCCAATGTGATTATTGCTATTGTTGCAAAAAAAATCAGCCCAGTTCGTGGACGTCATGACTAGTGTCTGTTTGTTTATTTATGCCGGCGCGAATGCGATTTTGAATGAACGTTTCGCGATCGCTGTACGCCAAGTAATTTCGTAATTACCGGTTGAGGCACACACTCAGGATGATCACATTATTTTTACGCTCGGCACAGAGTTCATGAGTCTTATTGATGGGAGCGAGGAGAGTAGCCGGCAGCCAGAGAATTTTGCGCTTCGGCAGTCTCCTCAATCTTCAAAGAAGACGACGATGGAGCCGCATGTGTATTTAAAAGAAAAAGAAATATAGTACCTAGTGGCTCTGTCTTGCTTTCATGTATGCACAGGTAATGACAACGATGCTCCGACCACTTACTCGTACCGGGCCTAACGCATTTTTTGTGCACTTCAGAAATGGCCAACAAGACAGAGATTTACAATGTTGAAGTTTGCATCGTTGAAATGGAACGAAAATTCTTTTTTTATTTTTTAAATTGTTAATTTTTTTCATGGCATTGAATTTTGCATCGTTGGACTGCAACGAAAATATATTTTTCTTCGTATTTCCGATTTTTTTTCGGCACATTCAGACTGCGAAAACTACTTAAACATTTTCAAGGATTCTTATTCAAGATTTATAACGAAAGACGGCAAAAACAATTTTGGATAATAATAAAAATAAAGAAATGAAGAAAGTCAAGAACTTTCGTTGCATTCCAAGGGTGCAAACGTCAGTCCCATTTTTTCATCAGCGAAGAGAGAAAAAAAAATTGGTTTTTTTATCGTTGGAACGCAACGAAAATTCTTTTTCATTATTTTATTTCGTTACTTTCTTGATTATCCAAAGTACCAGTTTAGAGCCCGGAAAATGGTGAATTTCGACAATTTTTTGTGGATACCCAGTTGATAGAATGACAATTTTGTTCAGTGGCCTTTGATCTACATATCTTTAAGTATCTTTACAAATTTTTTCCCAAGATGTAACGAAATGTGCGACGCTGAGCTGGATGAAGCAGTTTGAGTGTCCCGCGGTCGACAACATCCCCAATTCTTCACCGATTGACTAGACATTATTTTCATGAACGTTATAACAACATTTTACGTGAAAGTACGCAGAGGATTTTCGATATGTTGGAAACTATTCCCGAAAGAACAATATTTTCGTCGATTTTTTGTCAAACTAGCACCATTTCATTAAAAATCGATATATTTCGATTTCCCCACATACTTAGCAGGCAAATCTTATGTAGAAGTGAAATTATGGCGTTTTTGTGTAAAAAAAATTGGAGCAGAACTCTTGCCGGCCGAAAAATCGTTTTTTATAGCTAAATCGATAGATAAACTATCCAAGAATATATTTCCAAAGTTACAAAGGCCAATTGTACATATTTTCGAAGACACAAGGCCAAAAGCAGAGAAGCGATTGATCTTTGATATGGATTTTTCCTCCTATCGAAATCTTTGAAGCGCGTTTTCTCCAGTTTTCATTTTCACGCTTTTTCCAAATTGGCGGGCGTGATAGCAAAAAAACTAAACGACCTATTGAATCAAACCAAAGTTTATTTTCTTCAGTATGAAAAGTTCTTCTAAGTGAATTTAAAAAGTCGTTGAAAAAATCTTGTAAAATAATTTTTATAGCACGTTAAAGTATTTTTTTAACACATTTTTTTTCTTCAAACCTGAGAAAAGTTAAAATTTCACGATTTTTTCAGCTTCACTTAATTCACCCAGAAGAAATATATATGACACTTGAAAATTTATTTGGTTCTTTGTTTCAGTCGAGAATTACGAGCTGCATCATTCCCGCCGACTGGGGACTGCAGTGACAAGGCGCACATGGGATAGGCTGATAAATCTGCAGTCATTTATTGTTTCATGATGATATTTTTTTATACACATTACTCCCGCCTTAAGCCTTTATCTCCACCACACTCGTTATCTTGGTCGCCAATCATTCCTCATCAGTTTCACTTGATATATTCATTGTTTAACTTCGAAGTTCAGTGTGTCATTTGCATTATCCATTTGAGTAACTGTACTTCAAGCAGACTTCAATTGCAGCGAAGTCCGTTGGGCGTGCATTCGTTGTTTTCTCTTGAAATATCAATAGTCTCTAAATGGCGCAGTTTGCAATTCTTGTAATCGACAGAGTATGGTAAACATCGACTTGATAATATTGGCATTGAATTGTATGAAAGATAGAAGACGTAATCAGTAATCAATATTCTTTGTGAGCTGTTATTCGGAAATGTCGCAGGAAATACTGATTTATTTTGATAAAGCTAAGGTGCATTTCCATTACGAAACAACTGGTAGGGCATTTAAATTTACGTTGGTTCGCCAACGAACGGGTAGAACCCAAAGGTGTGCCCACGATGACGCAACGCGTTTTATTGTTTTTAGCAATGTATTTGACAATTCGAATGAGTTCTCGGACAAAAGGTTTCTCGTGGCACGTGCCTCGTACTCCTCGGTCCATGTGTAGACGAGCACGCTTACAGAATCAGTAGATACCTTTTCAAGATTTACGTATGTCGAAATACAATTGCTTCTGTGTACACATGCACGCGATGATGTTGAAACTTGCATCGTTGGAACGCTACGAAAATCAATTCTTTTGAATTGGTCGAAGGTTTTTTGGTTGTGAAAATAACTCAAACGTTTTTACGTAACTATATTAAAGATATTGAACTTCAATTTGCAACGAAGAAGACTTTGGATAGGCGTGAAAATAAAGAAATGAAAAATTAACAAAAATATCGTTGCACTCCAGAGATGTAAACTTCAAGGTCATTGCACACGAATAATGTATGACATAGAAGTTTGCATCGTGTAAATGCAGCGATTGTTTTAAATTTCTTTATTTTAAGCCAGATGATTTATGGCTTTATTTTAAGCCAATTTGAAAGAGAAAAATTTCAGATGATAATATCATCTGAAATCTTTCTCGTCAAATTGCCGTCGTGAATCTCTAACGAGGGTGCATAAAAGTGATGTTCATAGCCTGGATCGGCCAGAATGAAATTGTATCAGTTGAAAATATTGAATTTCCGTTGCGTTACGACGATGCAAACTTCAACATCATAGTGATGTCTAAATCTTCAATTCGGATTGTTGCGACGGTTTCATCTGGCTTAAAGGTTGGTGCGAATACACAACATATTTGTTCCCTCGGGCACATGGAATTAACAATTAGGGGTGCCCAATGAATTGGCCATTTTCCAAATCCGCGTTCTTCTCGTAATTTCAAGGCCAGGGAACATGGTCAAAAATCTGCTAAGTTCATGAATATTGCTATTTCGGTATCCACTTTTAACGCATACGCTTTATCGAAGAAAAAACGCTATTCAAACTTCATCTCCAACACTCCAATCTTTACCGCATTCAACTTTATTTATAACGTCGAAGATCAAGTTTACGAATAATTATAATTTAATATATAGCTCTTGATTGGAATGGTGTTGAAATTTACATCGTTGGGATGCAACGAAAATTCTTCTTGATTTTCTTCATTCCTTCATATTTAATATCCAAAATCCAAATTTGCAATCCAAAATTTTGCAGCTTTCGATTATAGATTCTGAATACGAATCCTCAAAAATATTTCAGTACTTTTCATAGCCTTAGAATTCAAAAGAAAAAATACGTCAATACGAAAAAAATATTTCCATTGCATTCCAACGATGCAAACTTCAATAGGATTGATTGCATGACAGAAGAATAACCAAAGTCAGAGCCACTATTAACTGCAATTATTCGAATTCTTTCTCCAAAGTATGCGAGCGAAATAGAAGGGAGGCAAAAGAGAACAGAAATTCCAAAAAAAATACGAATCATACTGCGCGAACACAGGTGCAAAATTTGCAAAGCATATAGTTAGTCAACGAATGAACGGTCGGCATTTTCGTAATTCAAGATATCAAATTGGCCTTGTGTTCTGCGAATGGGCGCAATAAACGTCTGAAAAAAAGCGATTCGCAAGAATGCGACGAAGGAAAGAGGGAAGTGTGCATTGAAACGAGTTTGGCACGCTTAACGAGTTCGCGGGATGGTGGGTGGAGTCTTTTTATGAATGAACGACCGAAAGAGCGTCAGAACGATTGAAAAAAGACGAGTATTCGTGGAGTGTACCCGCATATAAGATAAAACGCGAAGGGGCACAGAGAAAAAAATGCACGAAGAATTGCACTGGATGTGTGTGTGTGTAGGTGTGTGTGTGTGTGTGTGTGTGTGCGTGCGTGGGTAAGAGGAACGAAAGTGTTTGGGAGGAATGGAAAAGGATGAGCGGGAACCCAAAGGAGGGTGTGGAGAATCCCGTCGCCAACTCCCGCGTACTTTCGCTTTCGCAGGTATTGATTTTTCGACCCCACAAAACCCAGTAACTGAGGGAGCTCTTTCGCCGCCCTCACAACTTCACTTCTCTCGGTGGGTACACCTTAAGAGCCGAGAGAGGAAGGTTAACGAGAGTGTAGTCGAGCACTTGCAACTGTTTTCTTCTCGCATTTCTCCATACGAATTTTATCAAAAGTGTAAATGCATACTTGCGAAATGATATACAGTCGAACTTCGATATAACGAATCTTAAGGGGAGGGTAGGGGTTTCAGCGTGAAGAAAACACCTTTTTGCGATTTTTTTCATCTTTATGGAAAGAGTAAATTTATTGAAACCTTTTGTACATTGTTAAGTGTCATTTCAAAAACATTCCGTGAAATTTGTACGCGGAAATATCCATAAACAAATCGGTGTCGCGTTTTTCTCGAAACCACTTTTTCAAAGTCCGTGTTCACTGCCATTTGAAAACTACATGACCGATTTATTTCAAACTTGGTACACACTTTCTACATATAAAATACCTCCCCCCAACGGTTAGTTTGAGATTTTTTTTGCATTGAGAGGGTTTTCCACCCCCAAAATGGCGGAATTTTTCGCGAAAAATAGCACTTTTCACTTTACATGACCATCAAAGATTTAGAAATGAAAAAAAAAATTATCTAAGACCGTTGGGGGGAGGATTTGATGATACTTTGACTAAACTTTAATGGTACTTGATTTCAGATAATTTTTAGCTGAGATACAGTGAAACCACAAATCGTATTTTTCCAAATGCGTTCTTGGAAAAGCTTTGTCACCGGCTTGTTTGTGGATACTTTCGCGTACAAATTTCACGGAATGTTCTTGAAATGGCACTTAACAATGTACAAAAGGTTTCAATAAATTTACTCTATCCATATAGATGAAATAAATTCGCAAAAAAGTGTTTTTTTTTTCACGCTAAAACCGCTACCCTCCCGTTAAGGGAAGTTCGTTATATGGAGTTTTCGTTATATTGAGGTTTCGTTATACCGAAGTCATGTTCCTTGAAATGTTGTTTAAAAAAATATACGTTTGTTATAAATATGGGGATATTTTTTAGAGGAAGAAAGGTTTAAATTTGAGCATTTTTTTACAGGCAATTAGCAATTGGAGCATTATGTATATGATTGTGTCGTTGTATCAAGGTTTCGGGTGTCTATCGGAAGGGAATGGGCAAATCTTCGTTATATCGAGGTTCGACTGTATTAGAACAATGTTATTTGCTTTTGTAGCATGATATAGCAGTTTGCATCCTTGGAACGCAACGAAAATAATTTTTCTCCTCATTGCCAATTTTTTTTTGGCAGATCGACGCTACGGCAAACTTGTTTGGGATCGTCATTAGAGACCTAGAACTTTAATGTATGGAGTATCATTTTGGATAACAATGAAAATGGAGAAAAAAGGAAAACAAAAAAATTCATTGCATTTCAACGATGCTAACTTCAACAACTTTTTGTCGTGTTATACGAATAATTACAAATTGCATCGAATTATAAATCGATTTTTTTCTTGACGATTTTGGCGAAGAAGGAATGAGTATATTAGGAGCTTTGGTATATTTGGTAAAATATTATGGAATTTTTGGCGAGAAAAAAAGCATAAATTGAGACAATGATTTTTCTGAATGCAAAGATTGACGATGAATCCGAATTTTGATAATGATAAAGTATGCATAGTTGGAATGCAATGGAAATTCATTTTTACAGTTTGCCCAATTTTGTCGTAGCGGATTGAAGCCGCGAAAATCACTCGAACATTTTTTTTATATTTCTTACTGGGAATCTGCAACACCTGAATCTGAGGAAAAGATTTTGGTCAATGATGAAAATGAAGAAATAGAGAAATAAAAAAAGATTTCGTTTCGAATTTTGGCAAAAAAAACCATAAATTGAGGCACCTGAATCTGCGGAAAAGATTTTGGACAATTATTAAATTGGAGAAATAGAAAAATGAGAAAGAGTTTTCGTTTCGAATTTTGGCAAAAAAAACCCTAAATTGAGACACGTGAATCTGCGGAACAGATTTTGGACAATGATTAAATTGGAGAAATAAAAAAATAAGAAAGAGTTTTCGTTTCGAATTTTGACAAAAAAACCATAGATTGAAACACCTGAATCTGCGGAAAACATTTTGGACTAAGATAAAACTAAAGAGATGGAAAAATGAGAAATAAATTTCGATGCAAACTTCAACATCGTAAATTTTGAGGATACATTTGCACGAAAAACAACGACACCCGCGCAACCGGAGATGAGAAGCTAATTCTGGTTTTGATCATCCTTTATATTTTTTGACTATTCTTTATATTGTATTGACTATTCTTTATATTGTTTTGACTACTCTTTTTTTAAAATACGAATCGTTTAGCCGGGGATTCGAATATTTGCCTCCCCGTTCGGCGTACCATGTCGTGCACATATGATTTGAAAACAAAAGTGCAATCTACACGCGGATCGCGCTCACTGTTGCGTTGGTTGCGGCTTCTTTTTTCGTTAATTCAATCTGTGCGTGCGATAGCAAGACGCAATGCGTAGCACGATACTGATTGCGTACTCTTGTACCATACGCGAAAATAGAGCCGCGGTGGCGTATGCGGGTGATTGCAACAAGAGGTTCGTCTCGTGTAACGAAAAAAAACATCGTACGGTGACAGAAAGAGAAACGGCTCCGAGAAATCTTGCTATCGTTATCGCGTATCGTTGGGATAGGATGGTATTATGGTCGGGGGTTTTCCCTGTGACGCCCAGCGCTCAAAAAACTGCTCGAAAATTATTTTTTCCATTCCGCAGCACCGTATCGTTCCCTCGGACAATATGGTACTGAAGTTTGCATCGTTGGAGGGCAATGAAAGTAATTTTTTGTCCACAGAATTCTATCAGCAGCTGAACCATTTTTCAATATTCTTCTGTGACCATCATCGAAATCTGGACAAAAATATTTTCTATGATAATCAAAATGAGGAATTAAAGATGTAAGAACATTTTTTTTTCTTTTTTTATACCAGTCACGCAAATATCAGTTCCATCTTAGGTAAGTGGTTCCGCGGTTTTTCTTCGTCCGGTCAAATTCCAAAAATAATTTCATATTAGCAATAATAATGTATTTAGCCGTGAAACAGATACAGGCAGCGGGAAATCTTACTACCCGCAAAAATCTTCGGTTCGAAAAGGAAATCGTAACTTGAACGATGTTAAAGTTTGCATCGTTGGAATGCAATGGAAATTGTTTATAATATTCTTATTCTCATTGTAATCCAAAATCGTAATTTGCAAATTTAGTTCGTAGATCGCTAAATGAGAATCCTAGAAACCGTTGCATAATTTTCGCAGCTGAAATTTTTCCTGAGGAAATTCGGAAAATAAGAAAAAATGATTTTCGTTGCATTCCAACGATGCAAAATTCACCACCGTGTTTATGACAGCAACATTTTTTGTTGTTGTTAATTATATTTATTTTTGTTAATTCTATTTAAACGTAGCCTTCTAACGTCCAACGCTCGAATTTCTTTTACCAAAGCTTCGTTACGAAAATCCCTTGATCATTGTTTATGTCACTTATCAAGAGATCTAGAATCTAGAGATCTCGAATCTACAGATCTAGAATCTAGAGATCTCGAATCTACAGATCTGGAACATAGAGATCTAGAATCTAGAGATCTCGAATCTACAGGTCTAGAATCTAGAGATCTAGAATCTAGAGATCTAGAATCTAGAGATCTAGAATCTAGAGATCTAGACATCTGGAATCTAGAGATCTAGAATCTAGAGATCTAGAATCTAGAGATCAAGAATCCAGAGATCTAGAATCTAGAGATCAAGAATCCAGAGATCTAGAATCTAGAGATCTAGAATCTAGAGATCTAGAATCTAGAGATCTAGAATCTAGAGATCTAGAATCTAGAGATCTAGAATCTAGAGATCTGGAATCTAGAGATCTGGAATCTAGAGATCTAGAATCTAGAGATCTAGAATCTAGAGATCTAGAATCCAGAGATCTAGAGATCTAGAATCTAGAGATCTAGAATCTAGAGATCTAGAATCTAGAGATCTAGAATCTAGAGATCTAGCATCTAGAGATCTAGAATCTAGAGATCTAGAGATCTCGAATCTAGAGATCTAGCATCTAGAGATCTAGAATCTAGAGATCTAGAATCTAGAGATCAAGAATCCAGAGATCTAGAATCCAGAGATCTAGAATATAGAGATCTAGAATATAGAGATCTAGAATCTAGAGATTTAGAATCTAGAGATTTAGAATCTAGAGATTTAGAATCTAGAGATTTAGAATCTAGAGATCTAGAGATCTAGAGATCTAGGGATTTAGAATCTAGAGATCTAGAGTCTGGAGATCCAGAATCTAGAGATCTAGAATCTAGAGACCGAGAAATTAGAGATCTAGAATCCGCAAAAAAAAAGATTATGTAGAATAAAAATATAAAAAAGAATTTTCGTTGCATTCCAACAATACATACTTCAAGACCATAACGTGAGACCGGTATGAAAAGTTGGTGAAAAAAAAATCCGTTTGGACTTGCCGAATTTTGGCTTAATCGACTTGACACGAAATGACCCATGCACAAATGCATACATAAGTACATGTTGGGTCTGAGGCGGGGGGGGGGGGGGGGGGGGGGGGTTGGCTACGGAGGCCAAAAAATCGGAGAGAGTGAAGGGATAAGTATGAGAAACTCGATACGGAACGAGAAACCGTCCGTGTTTCTAGTCACAGTCGTTGTCATCGCCAATGCCATTATCTTGAGCATTTCTTTGGCCCCGTTTTCGTGGCAAAAAGCCGAGTGTCTCCCCCAAGCTCGGGAGCGACTTGACTCGGAAGAGTGCAACAAGTCAGCATGTAACGAGAGTAGTTTAACGGGCGCCGAGAACATTGCACCCCGTGTACACTCATGTGTACATATATGTGTATAAAACGAGTATAGGGTGCACATCTCGGCTGTTCATTGAATCAGGATCCCCTTCGACTGTTCAATGATATATATATATATTTATATGTGTGTGTTCCGCGTTTAGAGGAGCTTGTGCAAATGTGGACCGCCCTTTTAATTTCATTACGTTCTCGTTTGAGGAAGTAGACCAATGACACAATCCAATGGATTACTCCATCCCGTCAATTTTCATTTCGGTGGATAATCTTGGACCAATTCAGGCTAAATTAGCCAGGATTAATAGCGGGATTGTAGAGCCGAACCCATCGATCTCAAATACGATCGTGAGCGCATGCGCGTGTCTATGTTGCTCGAGTTTGTAACTTTGGAATGCAACGAAAATTCTTGCACTTTTTCCAACGTATATTATCTATTAACAAATATTTTCTAGTTTTCTAGACTAATGTGGCAAGCCTCTCACGAGTATGACAATGAAGTTTGCATCCTTGGAATGCAACTAAATTTTTTTATACAGACGCTCTATTATACCTCAATAACGTTGATAATTTTTTATTGAGGGGCCAGTCCACTTTGAAAATTTCAAAAAATCGAAAGCAAGCAAGACTCGAAGAAATCGACGATGATGAGCAACCAGAAGGGATTTTGTACGGTGCAGGAATTGCCGATTGAGTTTAGGTAAGAGTTTTTCATAGTTTAAACTTCAAACGCATTTTTCTCGAAACAACGTTTTCAAAATCTAGCTCCATCGTATCTCTAAAACTAATAAACCGATTCTCTCGAAATTTGAACCACATATTGGAAACATGATTCGCAACAAGATGACCCTCGATGGTTTTAAAATTTTGATTTTTACTCTTTTTTTGCGAAAAAACGCGTTTTTTAATACCTTTTTCATTTTTCATCTGCCATTTTTTATTTTTTGATAAAACTTTATATCCGAGGGTCATTTTGTAGCTAGTGTCATACTGAATCTAATGGACTTTGATTTTTTTGTTTCAGACAAGCCGTTGCCGAGTTGTGATGGAGCCAGCCCACCTATTTTTGAGGCGTTACGTTAAACTATAGTTTTTGTACTTAAAAATGAATAAAAATGAATTAAATATTTTTGATGTATTTCAAGACCTTATTTATCAAGCCCAACAGCTTTATATTCATATCTTTTATAAAATCCGCAAAGAAAAAATCGCGAAAATAGCATTTTTCCGTGGCTCCAAAGTGGACTGGCCCCTCAAAAAAAATTAAAATTTCCACGAAATAAGTTCAATGTATTCATAATAACGTACCGTTTTTTCCAAATCCCAAATAAATAATCTAGTAGCCAAAAGAAAAATCGCAGAAAGCCACACTTTTCGGCCCGTCACAGTGGTAGCCTTAAGGGGGAACACCAATGTAGAATTTTCAAATTGGCTTAAGAGATGCTTTGAACCATCGAGAATAAAGGGAAGACAGTTTGGTAGCTATAAAAAAAGTCGCGCAGGCCCGTGTGGGTCTGCAGTGGTAGTGACTGGCCCGTGTGCGAGATGTCGACCGTTTTTCTCGGAAAACAATTTTTCAAAACGGCACGCGGCATAACTCCAACAATTTTCATTCTCTTCACTCCAAATTTTGGGCACATCTTTAAAATAAAATTCCGAAAAGAAATACGTACGGGATTTTCCATAAGTTAATTATAACATTATTTAATAACAAATGGTTGTCTTTTTTTCTGTCAAAAATTGTGTTTTTACTTTAAGTGCTTGCCAATTACACAACATTTTTTAAAAATTAATATTCTCAAAATCCCCTACTCTAGCTATACTCGTGTAAATTAGTAGAATTTTAAATTTGTTCCCCATTTAAGGGGTTACCCCCACTTGCTATTTTGAAAAAATCGATTTTTTTATTGCATTTTTTTGAAGTATAAGTATCTGAGAATATGTCCTGAAAATTTCAAATCGATCCGAACAAAATTGACTGAGATATGAGCGTTGAAAGAGAAGAATCCGTTGTGAAATTGAAACTTTAAACGCGTTTTTCTCAAAATGGCATTTCTGAAGTCGGTGACCAAGATTACTCGAACACTAATGAACCGATCTTCTTGAAATTTTGCAGGCTTATTTAATACATAAAAATGTAGTCTTTAATCGTTCGATTTTTTTTTTCGAAAAAAATGGCCGTTTTATAGCCAAAAAACGGCCGTTTTTTTTCGTTAAAATCGAACCATTAACTTTGACTGTCCGCCATTTTGTGAAAAATGAATATTTTTTAAAATCCTTCGATTAAAGACTAGTTTATACTTATATTTGACTAAATCCATCCGCATTTTTATTTTCAGATGATCCACTTCGCCGCAATGTTGGTCACCGCAAACCGTGTATATAAAAACATTATTTTTTCAATAAAAAAATTACTGAAAGTTCTTCAAGATGTGTTCTTTAAGATGGTATATTGATCGATTAAAAAAGTTTTGTAGTTTTCTTTAAAAAAATTCATGAAAAAGGCCTTTTTGCGCTGCAAGTGGGGGTAACGCCTTAAATTTGCGCTATACTGCGTGCCGCAGAGCGTCTCAAATTCAACATGCCTCGCGAGAATGGCTCCAGCGTCACCATTTTGTATAATTTTTTCATACCATTTTTTTTATTCACTTGAATATATGACCAATAACATCCTCGAATATTATCATCCTCTTACTTGTCCTTCCACCCGAAAGAAAAATCGCGAAAAATCGCTTAACTTCAGACTCTCACAATGGTGTAAGCCCTTCAACGGACCTTTCGAAAATTGAACGGCATTTCCATCATTGTTATTACGTAGCGTGAAAATAACGGGGAGCGAAGATACGCGACGCGAAAAAATCCACAAGCACTTCCGGTTTCCAGAAGAGTCGTATCAATGAGCTATGTGGCTGACATTCCGTTGATCCAGGCTGAATTTGCTTGCCAGTTTTTTCGTTGCAACAATTCCTCACAGCGTTTCACCAGGAGCGTCGTAAAAACGTATATCTATAGCGTTCAGATATCGAGGTAAAAAAAATGAGTGCAGGGCGGATGGTCCGTTGAAACGGGAATTGATGAAGCGAGAGGAAAAGAGAGTCGATGGAAGGCCATGGCGTGGGCGAAAGAGAAAATTCACCACCGACCAGAGGGGGAAAAAAAGCAAAAACCACGTATCTGTGTGCGAGTGTGAAGGAAGCGAATAACATGCGAGGAGTAAGAAAGGGAAGAGCATAGAGATAGCAAAGTTGCATGGGGAGAGTTGAAGGAGAGAGAGGGAGAGAGTAAGAAGGATGGAGGGATCTCGTGATAGAAGGATGAGCGGGATGAGGTACATGAGAAGGATGAGGGGGGGGGGGTGAAAGGGAGAGGGTGTTCTTTGTTCCATGTGCTTTTGGGGATTTTCGGTGGCACCCGAGGGTGCGAAATACCCGTTGCATGGACATTGATATTCGCGGTTCCGGCACGTCTGCTTCCTCCCGCGCATTGACTCTCTCACTTTTTTCCTCGCCCGCTCGTTCCCTTATTCCCTCTATCTCTCCTCATTTTTGTTTTCCTTCTCTATTTTTTGCCTTCTCCCCCGGTCACCCGCTCCTTCTCTTTCTCCCTTTTCCCTTTTGCTTTTTTCCCTTCTTTATCCTCCCTCTCTCTCTCTCCATCTCTCTTGGACCCTTTCATTCTGTCAGCCATTCTTTTACTCGTTGGCGTTTTCTCCAGTTCTCATATCCGCTTTCCTCTTTTCCTTCTGTTCTCCATTTTTTCCTCTCGTTTATAACGATGACGCGTTTATGATAGTTGCCATCAAGCATCAACACACCGGGACGCTTATCAGTTGAGGTTGTTTCGTCGAGGAGCCCGCTACAATGTCTAGGATCTTGAAGAAACGCCGCTATTCGGCATGAACGTCAAAGACGAAAAAATAAACGACAATGTTGCAGCAAAGGTTGATCGTACTAGAAATTACGAGGACAAAAACAACTTTCGATACCCTGTGGCCTTCATCGTAATTTAGGAGTTTCGGGACAATTGATGGTATACCGCCAAACAGGGGTAAATTGACATTAAGGGAATGTACAAGGTCAACATAACCTCACACATTTTCCAACCCAATTTTCTCAGAGGTGGTTAAATTTTTTAGGTAAACCAAAGCATTAGGCTCTGGAGAATTTCCTGACGCAGAGCTTGATGAATTCCTTTTGTCCTAAATATTGTTCATTACTGAGAAATGTCTGTTCGAAAATTTCAGCTATCTCTCTCGCACTTATATGTCACGTGGTATGTCTTCTACTTCGCCTTAAGGGTAATTTTTCACAGTTTTGGGGTTAGCTTTGTTGTTCAAGTTTATTATAATGTTGCTCAAGTTGATTTTGCTGTCAATCATAATTATAAGACTGAATAAACGCCTATAATATTACCCTAGGTACTTGATATTTTTATGTAAAATGTTTCCTTAATAAAGATGACAATTTGATAGAAAAAAATCGTTGTTTTTCATTTAATTCCATGCATAAATGCATAAATATTAATTTTTTCTTTTAAAAAAGATGTCAAGTAACCCTTAATCTTTGACGTAAGTTGCATTTCAATGCCTTGTCAATGAAACCCCATACTCGAGGTTACTTTGACATTTTATAAATAAATAAATAAATAAATAAATATATATATATATATATTTGGGGGGGGGGCTTGACTTCCTTATACATTTGATAGCCAAAGGCCACATTGTTCTATTGGTTCAAAAAAGTTGGAATTTAGGATGTTAAAAAAATTACCTATAAAAAACTTCCAAAACCTGTTAAAAATAACCCCACTTCACGATATGTTACCATTTGAGACATTTGAGACAAATTTACTGAATGCATGCTCCAATTTTCAAATCATCGTCTACACCATTTCTATAAAATGTACTATCGAAGAAACACTTTTCTAACATGGGGAGACAGTTAGGCCTTACTTTCATAATGTAACGGGAGACTAAATTGTCATAATGTACTAAATGATTTGACAGTTTTTTACTCAATACATTATGACAATTTCGAATGAAACGAAAATTTGTCTTTATTGACTTCATTTCTTTATTTTTATCATCACCTAAAATCTTTTTTGCTGCTTTCGATTATAAATCTTTAATAAGGATCCTCGAAAATGTTCAAGTAGTATTCGTAGTCTAAATGTCCGAAAAAAAATCGGCAATACGGAGAAATTAAATTTTCGTTGCAGTCCAACGATGCAAACGTCGATACCATTTGTTTTTGTGCATTTTCGCTATTCTACGCGTTGCTCAATCGTGCAATTCTCCATGACCAAACCTCGATACTTCCTGACGTCAGGTTTCAGAGATCGGCACTCTACGTTCGCCGCAAAAAAAAATGGCGCGCAATTTGAAACGTCCGGTCATATTGAGACGACCTTCATAATCGTGGATGTTAAAAATGGTATCGTCTGAAAGCGCGCAAGGTGTACTTTAGTGGTTAAATCTGCGCGGGAAGATGCGCAACAATAAGTGAGCGTGAGAGAGGCCCGATGGAGTACGAAAGTGAAAGGGATCGCGACGAAGAGATAGAAAGAGGCCGAGAGGGAGAGTGAAAAGAGCGAGAGGGAGAAGACGAGCCAGGACCTTGGCACAGCCCTGAGGGTTGAAGCGTCGACGACGTCGGCCCACGCCTGGGCTCTGCCCCCGCCGAAATCGATTTTCAAAAGGGAAAGTGGGCAGCGTGGGTGCCAGCTCGTACTATAGTACGTATACCTCACGCGCTATATATATCCCCGATGTTTATTCTTACTACACACACGCATTATACTGAGAAACCGCGTGGATCGAATGAAGGCGCCGGTGCTGGCGTTACCCCGCTCTTGTTTAGCCCACACTCGAGCCTGGAGTCGTTGCATCCCTACGTACACAACCCTGGTCAAGGCCGAGCTTTCGGAGGTCTTCTATACGTGCACGGGGGGGGGGGTGTATGTGTGGGTGGATGTACATACGTCTACACACGTACGTTTGGACACTGAAGTTTGAGCGGGTTGCAAAAGCACCGAGACGCGTGGATAAGCTCCGATGTACGCACGGAACTGTATACTTAAGGGGTAAGGCCACTGTATACATTTCAAAAAATCGATTCTTTTTTCTTTTTCTTAAAATAAGCCTTAAGGGGTTACCCCCACTTGCGGTTTTGAAAAAATCGATTTTTTTTTATTGCATTCTTTTGAAGTATAAGTATCCGGGCCCATACAGAAGTATGGGCCCGGAATAGATGACTCTATGTAAGTTTACAAAAAAAATATTTTCTTCGTGTAAACTGAAATTGAAACTTTAAACGCGTTTTTCTCAAAATTGCATTTCTGAAGTCGGTGACCAAGATTACTCGAACACTAATGAACCGATCTTCTTGAAATTTTGCAGGCTTATTTAATACATAAAAATATAGTCTTTAATTGTTCGATTTTTTTTTTCGAAAAAAAAATGGCCGTTTTATAGCCTAAAACGGCCGTTTTTTTCGTTAAAATCGAACCATTAACTTTGACTGTCCGCCGTTTTGTGAAAAATGAATATTTTTTAAAATCCTTCGATTAAAGACTAGTTTATACTTATATTTGACTAAATCCATTCGCATTTTTTTTCAGATGATCCACTTCGCCGCAATGTTGGCCACCGCAAACCGTGTATATAAAAACATTATTTCATTGACGGCCATTTGCCACTAAACAATGTAATATTTTTCAATAAAAAAATTACTGAAAGTTCTTCAAGATGTGTTCTTTAAGATGGTATATTGATCGATTAGAAAAGTTTGGTAGTTTTCTTTAAAAAAATTCATGAAAAAGGCCTTTTTTGCGCTACAAGTGGGGGTAACGCCTTAATATCCTAAAAATGACATACTCAAAGGATTAAGGTGGGAATAATGTCTAAATTCTTCTATTTTGAATTTTGGCGCAGCCCCTCTCAGTCCGATGGGATCCGTACCGAAAACTTTAAACGCGATTTTTCTCGAAACTACATTTTTCAAGTCGGCCGGACTCATAACTCGAACAAATCTTGACCGATTGACTTGAAATTTTAACTGTACATTCACAATTACATTCTGCATAAAAGTACGTAGGATTTTCTCGATATATTACATACTTTTTTTTATAAACAATTTTCGGACGTTTTTTTGAGAATTTTAAACTTTTATTTCAAAAGCGCGCTGTTTTTGCAAAAATTGATATATCAAAAAAATCCTACGTACTTCTGTAGCTATTCACATGTATAATCGAAAAAAAAATGTCATTCACTGTAAATAAAAAATTGCAGGTGCCGTTGGTCCGGCCGCGCGCCTATGAAAAAAAGGCTTCGTCGAAGAAAAGCTGTGCAGCGATCATTTTGTTTTATAATACTTAAAAAAAAGTAGTTTATGCAGTTTATGATATGTACAATAAAGGACCTTTTTCTGAATTTTTATTTATTCCATTGTCCCGCTAAAAAAATCCCAAAATATACTTACTTTTTTTTCCCCGCTACAGTGGCCTTACCCCTTAAAGGGTCTTCTCACCTTAGACGCTATAAAAATGCTATTTTCATGTTTTTTTAATAGGTTTATATTATAGATATTGATATAAAAGTTGTTACACTTAATAAATACACTTTCGAAGTACGTTTAAAAAATGTATTTATTTATTTAAGTAACTATTTACAGACGAAAATGGTAGTTAATAAAATGTCCTTAAAAAAATGTAGGTCTGCGTTGTTGATGAAATCTCGGAGACGGATCATCCGAAACAAAAAAAGTGTTTTTTTTTTCACCGTTTTTGGCAAAAAAAATAGTAAATATCAAAAATCCATGATATGCGCTATAGCTATAGTTGTAAATAATATGTGGTTAAAAGTTCACAAGGATCGGTTCAGTAGTTTCGAAGATTTTATCAACAAGCCGTCGAAAAACGTTGCATCCAGAAAAACGCGTTTAAAGTTTGTCTGAGTTAAATAAATACATAGAATTTTTTTTAAATGTATTTCGAAAGTGTATTTATTAAGTGTAACAACTTTTATATCAATATGTATAATATAAACCTATCAAAAACATTCATGAAAATAGCCTTTTTTAGCGTCTAAAGTGAGAGGACCCCTTAAAGCACCCTGACGACTCAGCCTTTCCAGACACACTCGCATTTGAAAACGAGACGTGATTTTTCGTATGTTGGAAAAAATAAAAAAAAAAACAGTTTCACCATAGTTTTTAAACAATCTTTGTTTTGTCGGAGGTCTTTCACACACTCGCAGATGACATTTGCAATTTTTTATGCTCTATAGGGCTGCGGGGTGATTTTTGTTTCTCACTTGGTGTAGACTTCGATGCAGATATGGTTAGAGCATCATCGAACATCATTGTCGAAATGTTTTCCGTGGGGCAGTTCTATCGGGAATTAAGGGAGGAGCTACTTTCAGGCGATGAAAAAATTGGCTGATTTTCATTATTTTATTTCACAAAAGCAAATATTTATGGCCCATTTTTTCAAATCTAGGGTACGTTTTATTACTACTTTCGGCTGTTACATGATATTTTTTGTCATTAATCTTTAAAAGTGGTGGAGGTATGACACGGTCTTTTGCACTGCATTATCGAAACTGGCGTGACGTATAGCTAAAAAACTAATCGACCGATTCTGATGCAATTTGGGATAAATCTTTCTAGCCTTATTGTCTAAAACATGATCCTAAATGTTTTTGAAAATAAAAAAAAATTCAAAGTAACCCCATTTTACGGTAACAGGGAAGGGTTCAATTGGAAAGGGTAATACGTTTAAAAAAAACCCGCAAGGGTATTCGTTGGAACTCAGGAGAAAAAAAATCACATGTCATACAAGTTGATGTAAATAATAACATGCAATATGAAAACGTTATCGTACAAGGCGGCAAAAGAGAGCTTTGGCTGCAATGCATCAGCATGCAGGCCGCTGTATTTTTTTCCACTACGCTTCAATATTATGCAGCCTCTTATCTGTGACTTGGGATAAAGCTACCGCTCACGCCCTTTTCGAGTTCACAGGGGTTTCGCGCGCCGCACCCGGAAGCCATCAGGAACGCGGGCTCGATATCAGCTCGACGAGTAAAAGCCGCGGCAAGGCAAGTCGCCGGTGGCCTCTCGGCTATCTCCACACACGGATATACACAAGGCGAGAAAAAACCATCCGCATTGGCTAAACTTCAGAAATGGTGTACGATTAGAAGCTGACGGATACTAAGATTGGAGAAAAAAAAACGATTTGTGCAATGAGTAATGGGTCGGAACGGATTCACGGACATAAGCGGATACGTTTGAGATTTTCTAAAAATTTCAGAGGGATTTTCTAAAATGATTAGAGGGATTTTTGAAAAATTTTAGAGGGTCTTTCAAAGAATTTTAGAGGGATTTTTTTAATTTAGAGGGATTTTCTAAAATTTTAGAGGGATTCTTTTAATTTTTAGAGGCATTTTCTAAAAATTTTAGACAGGTTTCCAGAAAAAATTTACACGGATTTTTTTATCATTTTTAACGAATGTTCTAAAAATGTAGCGGGATTTTCTAAATTCCCTCTACAAATTTTAGAAAAAAAGCGTTGACAATAAAAAGTTCCCTTTACGTTCAAAGTGAACGTTCCATACATTTTTCCAAAGATAGAACACGTGAAATGACGATACTTTTTTACAAGGAAAGTGAAACTATGTTGGCACTTGTGTCGCTGAAATGCAAGAAGAATTTTTTTTTTTTAATTGCTCAATTTTTTGCTGACGTTAAAGTTTGCATCGATGGAATGCAACGAAGATGATTTTTTTATTCCTCACATTTCTTTCGGCAGATTTAAGCTACGAAAATCACGCAAATATTTTTAGGATTTTTATTTAGCGATCTATAACATAAATCTGCAAAATATAATTTTAGATAATCCCGAGAGTAATACATTTTTTAAACTATCGTCGTTTTTCAGCGATGGAAGCTTCAACCCTATACTTTTGGGCACCCTCAGACTACGGTAATTACTAAAACGTTTTTCAAGACTCTCGTTAGGATATTAATTCTGAACCTCAACAGAGAGAATTTGGATGACGACGAGAAAAAATAAAGAAATTTAAAAATATTTTTCCATTCCAACCATAAAAAAATCAACATCGCAAAAATGAATGAATCGATTGAACGAGAAGATCTGTATCGAGATCAGTGAATCTTGGTCAAATGTTGACATTTTATTATTTGTAAGAGACACAAACGATTACAATGTCTCTTTCTTCTGATCGATTGACTTATCCGCACGTCTTTTTTTCTTATTCTACATCAACAAATGATAGTTTCAAAAGCCTTCGATAAAATACGAACGAGAAAGAAAAAAAAGAATATTTCGCGGCTTCGTCGTGGGAGGGATCTATCGGTCATTGTACATTTTATCACGTCGAGCACGTCTCCCTTTCTGTCGGTCGACGCCACGCGTGTCTGAAGACGAGCTCGCCACACAACAGTGCCTCGTAAATCGCGAAGTTCTCGCTAACGACAATGACGAGGAGACGAATACGAATATAGACGTACACTCGTAAATACGAACACCCTGACGCGAGTATCTCGTGGCAAGGGACTCGAAACTCAATCACATTTCCTGTATTTATTAGAGTAATTGATGAAAATGAAAATTTAAGAAAAAAAAAGATTAATTTCGCATTGAAAAAGCGTGGACAAAATGTGACATAAGTATTTGGAACGCAGCCGTTCATAAATCTCATAAGAAAATTTAGAATTTCTCTGATTCGTGCCCAGAATGAAGTATGAATTTTTCTTTATTACTACTTTTTTCAGATCTCTTTAAAGATTAAATATTTTCTTAAAAATTAAATATCTCTTTAAAAATTAAACATTAAAAATTTACCACCAAATTACTCGAAATTGTTGCAGCTGACGTCTGATATGTTATTGAAGTTTGCATCGTTGGAATGCAACGAAAGTGCTTTTTTATTTTCTTTTATTCTTTATTTAGATTGTCATCCAAAGTCAATCTCGATAGATTCAGGTCTTACTATAGATTCACGTCTTCAAAAAGGATCTTTAACAAAAGTTTTTCGTAGCTTTGATCAGCCAAAAAAAATTGCAATTAGGAAAAAAAGAAAAGAAAAGAATCGTTGCATTTCACCGATACAAACTTCAGTATCATTCCCAATCACTCAAGTTTTTTCCAGGATTATAGTTAGAGATCTTCCGCCTAAATATGATGGTGTTGAAGTTTGCATCGTTGGAATGCGACGAACATTTTTCTCGATTTTTTAAATTTCTTTTTTCTAACTATTTTCTAAAATCTTTTTTTTTTCGACTTTGGTTTCAAGTTTTAGGGATTCTTAAAAATGTTTCAGCGACTTTTGTAGCCTTGATGTGATTAAAAAAAATACGGGAATACGAAAGAAATATATTTTCGTTGCATTCTAACGATGCAAACTTCAGTAACATTACTTAAATTTGCTGGAAAACATTCTGGATGATAATGAAAATGAGGAAATAAGAAAGCGAAAAAGAATTTTCGTTGCACTCCAATGATGCAAACTTCGACATCGTGGCTTGGACATATGCAGATTGCATTGATGCACATGTGCGAAAATACTACAAGAGGATTTTGGCGAATTTTCGTATCTACTCGGAAAAGTGTCTCGTGCTTCTTCTCCCCCGTTTCCCTTCCGTTCGTTTCTTCCTCCCACACGCACAGATCGTGTGGGCGCTGGTTGCAAGTGACTCAGCGTCGGCAATTACTTACACACACACACACACACACTTAGCTCTTGTAATTTCGCGACACAAATTTCGACTATCACCTTGTTCCTCGTACAAATGAGATAAAGCCAAGAGAAGAAAAACCCCTGCAGAACCTTTCCTTCCCAGAAAATTTATGAAAAAGCTTCAGAGGAAAATTCGAAGACTCAATCTTACAACGCCAAAAAAGCAGAGCGTGAAGATTTTATCCACGCAGGACACTTAACGGGGTCCTCTAGTTTCTCGGGTCGAAAAAATCGATTTTTTTTTCTTTTTTTTTCATAAATCACATCTACAACATGTGTAGAAAATGTGTGCCAAAGGATTTTTCGATATTCGAGGTGGTTCACAAGTACAAATCACATGCGCGAACTTTCAAACGCGTTTTTCTCGAAACACCATTTTTCGATATTTCACCACGATACACCACGATATTTCAGAAACTACTGCACCGATCTTATTCAAATTTATACAGCATCTTTAATATGTTATAAGCTAGCGATTGAACTAGGATTATCATGATTGCTTCGATAGTTTTTTTTTGTACGAGCGAAAAACTTAAGAAAAAATGAGTAAAAAATAGAATGTAATTTTCAAAACTGTATAAAAAAGTCAATTTTTGTAATTTAGACTTCACTCTAGTTCAATCGCTAGTCTTAAATATGAAGATTAAAATGCCGTTTGGTTTTTTGATTTCGGATAAGCAGAACAGCCGCAATCTTGGTCACCATCAAGCACCTCTTTTACTTGATGTCTTCCTGTCGGCCACTATAACGATTATTCTATTATATATTTTAACTTCAAAAAATTTGTAAAGCTTATTTAAATGTTAATAAAGATTATGTAAAAACAATGAGATTGATTATTTTGATGCTTTGCCCGTAAAAAATTATTGAAAAAGCCGTAAAAAAACAGCCGAGAAACTAGAGGACCCCGTTAATCGAGACAAAAAATTCTACAGCCGACAACATTTACAGAATTTATTCTACATTGAGACGTAATGAAGTGACAGATTCGTGCCCTTTGCGTCGAATTAATTTCTATAAAGCAAAATTAATGAGCCGAAAGAAAAAACAAATCGTAATAAGTTTTGCTCTGTCGCAATTAATTTATGGCACTGAAGTTTGCATCGTTGGAATGCAACGAAAATATATACCTTTCGTATGGCCTTTTTTCAAGCAACTTTATGGCTAGGAAAGCTGCTGAAATATTTTTAAGAGTCCCTAAAACTTACGACGAAAGGTTGCAAAATTTTTTTTATAATATAGTAAAAATAAAGAAATTTAAAAAATGAAGAGAATTTTTCGTTGCATCCCAACGATGCAAACTTCAACATATCAATGTCATGTTTTCGAAGTCTCCAAATCGACAAAGTATGAAAAAAAAAATTCTGTGCATCCGCAGTTTTGGGATAAATTTTCGTTAGTTGATTAGGAGAAAATTTATAGTAGATAACGATATCATAACGCCGTAAAAGTGTTCGAGTTTATATCGGCGTATATCCGGTACGCCCTTTTGTCTTCGAATTATCAATACGTACTGCATAATGTTAATACATGAATATGACCCGTGACGTTAACCTCGCGGTAGATTGAACCGATTGAGAGAGAGAGAGAGAGAGAGGGAGACAGATTATAGTACACGCACGTAGTCCATAGCCAGAGTTCTTTTGGAAAGATCAGCGGACTCTCCAGCGTGGAGAAAACTTTCTCGGAGTGCACTGAAAAAATCTCTTAAAAAAACAACATACTTTGAATAACTTCCACAGAAGTCAATATCTACCGAGAGATAATGTTTTTCCTGAATATCTCAAGCTGCAATGATATATTCGATAAGACGATTATATTATAATATAATAAATTATTATATAAGACGACTATATTATATAATATAAGACGATTATGTTACAATATAATATATTCGATAAGACGATTTGTCGCAAATCCATCATCAGCAAATTGCAATTTATGTCAATTCCATACATCCATCGACTAGCAGATAGTCGTTTTTTTCCATTGGTATTTCTATGAATGCA
Organism: Ophion slaviceki; assembly: GCA_944452715.1. NCBI lineage: Eukaryota > Metazoa > Arthropoda > Insecta > Hymenoptera > Ichneumonidae > Ophion > Ophion slaviceki. The sequence continues at coordinate 22,551,967 of OX101785.1, read as the reverse complement.
CCGAACTAAAGAATGCCGCTTCGAATTTTCACGAGGAGAGTAGAATGTTACAAAGGAACATGTCCACTTGCTGACGAGCAGGAAAAAACTATAATGAGGTCTCTGTTTGCATCGCTTGAATGCAACAAAAATTCTATTTGGTTTATTGATTTTTTTCATTTTCTTTACCACGAAAAATCTTATCTTGCAAATGTGAGCAGCAGATTTCACATGAGAATTCTAGAAAAACGTTCGAGTGGTTTTCGTAGCCCAAATTGGCCGAAAGAAAGTTAGGGCCAACTTTCGTTGCGTTCCAACGCTGCAAATTTCGACGTCATGAAATCTTTTGATTTATACGCTGCTTACAGCTATTAATATTTCAGGGGCGTAAATGAAACGTCAATAATAAAACAAAAATAGATGATTACGCATTAATTATTACGTGTTATTTGTTATTTAGGGAAATTATATAATGTACAGAAATTATTTTCGTGATTCAAAATCCGGTATTATCGTGTTTGGTGGCCGATTTAAAGCAGGATTTTGACGAACGTCGATTGAATTAGCTAAACGTCAATATTGTCCACATGACAATTTCTTGAACACGAATGGTATCGAATATAATGTAATGAAGCTGCTCTCGTTGACGTGGTACATGGAGACGCGGATAGCACGTAGCGTTAGATGAACGCAACACTCTCCCGTGCTATTATTGGCCTTAGCGTCAAAACACCCGAGATTTATCCGTTCTTAAATTACGCGAGTATGCGGTCTCTCTCAGACTGTAGTACCGGTGCTCCTTTTTTTTCCATCTCTCACTGCCCACCAATCGTAGTGTACACCGTGAAAACGTTGGTCCAGCTTTTAAGAGCGAAAAATGTACTCCGATGCGACAAATTTCCACTCGTACCAACGTCAAGTACTAACCTTAAAAGCTCTTTTGAATTTTCTATTAGAAATTCTCAGCATAACAAATCTCAATTGAGATGAATTTCACGGACAAATCAATTTTTTTAAGTTCAATCACGAATCCAATTTACGCACATCCATTATGGAAACATGATCATCGTCACATAAAAAATGCATGCATTTAATTTATTCACAGCAATGACTTATGACGTTCGAGGTTGTATCTTTGGAAGGCAACGATATTTTTACTTGATGTTTATTTCTTTATTTTATGATGTTGAAGTTTGCACCGTTGGAATGCTACGATATTTTTACTTGATTTTTATTTCTTTATTTTATGATGTTGAAGTTTGCACCGTTGGAACGCAACGGAAGTTCTTCATTTTTTCATTTCTTCGTTCTTCTACCATCTAGAATTTTTTCCCGCATTTAGGATGTGAATTCCTAACGAGGGTGTTCAAAAATGTTTCAGTGATTTTGTAGCCTAAATGTGGTGGCAAAAAAATTGGGAGAAATGAAAAAAAAATTCCGTTGCATCCCAACGATGCAAATTTCAATACCATCTTTATTTTTATCGTGATCCAAAGTCTTTAATTCTGCAAATTCAAGTTGTACATTTCTAATAAAAATACGTAAAAACGTTTGCGGAATTTTCACTGCCAAAGTAGGTGAAAAAAATGAGCGATTGCAAAGAATTCATTTTCGTTGCATTGCAATGATTCAATTTTCACCGTCGCCATTACTCAATTTTTACCCTGTTTTGTAAAAAAATACTCTTGGTTTTTTGTTTTATCTAGAAAAGTTTTCTTTTTAACCTCAAGTGTTAAAGAAACGTTGTTAAAAAAATGTATTACGCATATCGTGCCGATTACTTTAAAAAGTTCCTTAGTTATTGTCGATTCATATCATTTGTAAAAATGGCATGCAAAAAACCAAAAGCAGATGATTTTTTTTTTTTTTAATATCATGAAGCCGACAATCTCGAAAACGTACCATGGGTTTCAATAAAGTGAAATTCCAGCATATAGTAGGACATGATCGGACCTATCGACAGTTGCAGGATTATGCATTCATAACAGGACACCCTGTATGTGTTTATATATATATATATATATATATATATATATATATATAACGTGAACTGGATAAACAGAGTAGAAACCAGCTTGTGTCTCCGAGTGGTCGCGGCAGTTTTGTGCCGACATCGTTTCGCAGCTCGCTAAGGCGATAACTCCGTGGGAAGTCGTAATCGCCCGGCTATTCTCGCACTTTATGTGTACTCACCGCATGGATTATTGGCCTCTAACAGTACCGAAGAGAATTGGAAGCGTCATAGTAGAAAAAGGGTCACTACTGTACATTCGCTCTAAAAATTCCCTTGAACGAAATTTATCCAGTAATTTGTTCAATTCAAACGATTTTGGAAGTTTGCATCGTTGGAATGCAACAAAAAAATTTTTTCTTCATAATTCCATTTTTTTCTCGCCAAATCAACGCGCTACGATAAACTTTTTTCAAAATCCTCGTTAGAGACCTACCACCTGGCTCTGTCGTAAAATATTTTGGATAAAAATAAAAATGGAAAACGAAAAAGGAAATTAAAAGAATTCCCGGTGCATTCCAACGATGCAACGAATTATTTTTGCGTCAATTCACAGGTTTTAGTGTAGTTCCGAAAAATATATACCTCCGGTTGATTCGGAATTTCGTGTATCCATGTTTGCTTGGGTTTACCTCCTGATTACGAATATAATAGTGAAAATACTCGCAAATTTGGCTTTCAAGGTCAAAACTCACAAAAAAGAATTTTTTAAAAGTTTTTTTACTTTATTTTAATAAATGTTAATCTATGAGAAAAATGTTTCCCATAAAAGTTGTAGCCTATAAAAAGATTGATCTTTTATGTTCTATAAAGTTTTTGTCTAAAATCATTCCGTTTCGAGAAAAATGGGATAATGCTCGAACAAGTTTGCTAAACTCCATTAGATTTAGCAAACTTGTTTTATAAGTATTTAGTAAGTAGATATTATCTACTTACGCACATTACCGCTGGAAGGCTGAAGTTTGTTTGTTCTGTTATGTGTTGTATGGGTTTGTTTGTTGTGTTGTGTGTTGTTCGTTTGGGTTTCTTTGTTGCATTGCGTGTTGTTTGTTGTTGAGGTATGCGTATAGTGTTAAAGATCAAACTGCAACCTTTCCGCGGTAAAGTGCGTAAGTAGATAATATCAAAACTAATGGAGTTTAGAAAAATGTACTTTTCGGAGCATTATCCCATTTTTATCGAAACAGATTGGTTTTGGACAAAACTTGTATGGAACATAAAAGATCGATCTTTCAATAGGCTACAACTTGTGTAGGAAACATTTTTCTCTAAGACCAACATTCATTACAATAAAATAGAAAAACTTTTTGAAAATCAGTTTTTGCGAGTTTTGACCTTAAAAATCAAATTTGCTGATATTTTCACTATCATATTCGTGATCAGCGAGTAAAAATACACGGCTGCACAAAATTCCAAATTTATCGGAGGTATGTCCTTTTCGGAACTTTATCCACAATTTTTGATAATCAACTAGTTGCTTCACGTGTTTGGCGTACAAGAAACAAGTATCGGTCAAGCACGAGTCCCGGAACTCACTCTCAGGAGGGGAACGAAACGAAAATTAATCCCTTTGAATTACCAAAACAAAAATTCGCCGATTTAAGCTAAGAAATTTTCTCATACTTTTCTACGTATTTGCACCAGAAATTCACGACCTCAATTTGGAAAAAAAGTCAGGATAATTATAAAAATAGAAAAATAAAAAATGGAGAAAAAAAGGAAAAAAAAATCGTTACATTCGAACGATGTAATCAACATCGTCATGTCTTCCACCATTAAAGCCTTATATACGCGAAAAATTTCAAAATTTTTCATTTTTTAATTATTTTTTATTCCATTAGCCTGAACGGTTAGGAATATTTCAAGCTTTACAGAATTGAAAAATTCTAAAAAAAAGTTAAGATAGCATTTATAATAGGTACCGCGCGGCGCGCCCGACCGCCAACTTCAAAGCCGTTTTTCCACGATTCACTTTTTTGAACCTTGTGAAAGTTCTAATTCTTGAACGAACGTTCAGATCGCTTTGAAATTTTTACAACATATTCTTAGTATCATCACCTATCGTGTGAAGCACAGAAACAAAAATTTCAATGACACAAAAAAATATAAAAAATAAAATACCGACAGAAAATTGAGTAAAACATTTTAAGTTTCAAATTTTTTTATAATAATTTTTTTAGATAATATTGTTGGTTCACACTGAAGATACATTCATTATACAATTATAAATATGTTCATTTTTTTCAGACACCCCCATCGTTGCCGAGAACTTTCCCCATCAACGCGCGCGAAAAAAAAATACATTGCTTTATTATGTTATATCTCCGCCATTTGTTAATATTTCTGATTTTCTTTTTTTACATATACTTGACCATGTGCATAAATGACGTGTAAAAAGAATGTCAATATATGCGTCATTTTTTTTAACCGCGTCTAGAAAAGTACCTTCGAAAATCGGCGAAATCGCGCATATAAGGCCTTGAGGCGAAGTAGAAGATGTACCACGTGACATACGAGTGCGAGATAGCCGAAATTTTCGAACAGAGATTTCTCGGAGATGAATAATATTTAGGGCAAAAGGAAATCATTAAGCTCTGCGTCAGGGAATTCTCCAGAGCCTAATGCTTTGTTTTTCTTTTCTAAAGAATTAACCATCTACGAGAAAATTGGGTTTGAAAATTGTGAGGTTACGTTGACCTTGTACATTCCCTTAATTGCCAGAGCTTGAATCTCGCGGTTGTCGCCCGTACGTAAAATTCTCGCGGCGCGGACCGAAAGTGTGCGTCATTACAATCGTACTTACCAGCCCTCGTGTACCGGCGTATAAATCTACACATACACACGTACACACATACATGAATATATCGATGAATGACGTACGGATACGAGCGTCTGCAACATCCGCGGGCGTCGCGTTGCGCGTAGCTAGTGCGGGTTCAGGAAACTCGGTAAGCAACGTCTCGTCGATTCTCATTGAGTGTCATTGGCTCATGCCCACTCGCACTTACTCATTTCCCCACTTCCTTCTTACCGCGCGTTATCGTTTTTTTTCTCCCTCGTACACTTTGCTCGCCCTCAATCTCGAAACAGTCTTCGATATTTACTTTTTCAGCACGTTTCGAGAAATAACGAGACGTCCCAACGGCCGAGAAACGCGAACAACACTTTCGCCCGAGCACCCGAGAATTTTCGGACTTAGCTCGACGCTCCGAAAAATTTCCTCAATCCGCGAAGACGACATGTCGAGCGCGATTGACAGGACGAGAACGAGAGACGTCTACGGCCGCGAGAACGAATCTTGAGGACAAAAATCGTCTCCCTTCTCGTCGAAGTATTTCATCTCACCGACGAATGCAACGTGTAACGCAAATTGTGCATCGAAAGAAGAACGCTTTTTCCCGGATATGCGGGGACCGGAATAATACGGAATTGATTGCAAAAATGCTCGTATAAATATTGAAGATCGCGACGTCGCGGATATCGGAGAGAGCACTTCGAGTCTTCACGAGTGACTAGCGGCGACTGTGCTGCTGTTGGGTGCTCCTCCACTCAACGCTCCACAGCCCTCTCGCTTCCCCGCGAGTGTATCAAACGTTTCGTTTTTTTTTTTTTCACCATCACGAGTGCACGCCGTGTAAAAATGCACCGAGGCCCTTGCGAGTGTGACTATACGGCTGTCTCTCTACACGCATGCACGAGCGTGCACACAGTAAGCGGTTGGCAGCGGAGCTGCGAAACCACGTGGCTGCGCGAGCTGACGCGCTCGAGTGTGTTAATGCCGCGTCTGCGTCTACATGGAAATTAAATACATTTTATGTAATATACTTTCGACCGATTTGAGAAAACTAACGCCGAAAAAATAGGCTTTTTGGGGATTTTTTTTCGGAAAAACTACAATATACATCGAGATTACAAAAAAGCGTGTTTATCGTACATATCAGTGACTGTATACAATAATTTTTTTGAAGCGATTCATTTCAAAATGGCGGCTGTGCTGCGTTTATCTCAAAACTGCATTTTTTAAGTTGGCCGGAAACATAACTCAGACAATTTTCAACCGATTCACTTGAAATGTTGAATATATCTTGAAAAATACATCGTCTATAAAAGTACGTGGGATTTTTTTTTTATATTGCATAGATCATTTGTTATTAACAATTATCTGACGATTTTTAGGCAAATTTTTGCAAAGTGAAAAATTTCGTCACATAATTGTTAATAACACATGAACTGTGCAATATAAAATAAAAATCCTACGTACTTCCATAGACAATGTATTTTTCAAGATATATTCAACATTTCAAGTGAATCGGTTGAAAATTGTCTGAGTTATGTTTCCGGCCAACTTAAAAAATGCAGTTTTGAGATAAACGCTGTACAGCCGCCATTTTGAAATTAATCGCTTTAAAAAAATTATGGTATACAGTCACTGATATGTATGATCAACACGCTTTTTTGTGATCTCGATTTATTTTGTAGTTTTTCTGAAAAAAAAATCTCCAAAAAGCCTATTTTTCGGCCTCTAGAGTGGCCTAACCCCTTAAGTGATTATTTGTAATCGTTTTTTAATGACACGTGACTAATAATGTGCATTCATGTATACATGTGTACACGTGTACAGAGGGAAACGAAAAGTTGATCTGAGTTCCGGAAAAATACGGTGTTAAAGTATGATCTTGAAGTTTGCGTCGTTCGAATGCAACGAAAATTAATTCTTTTTAATTGATAAAATTTATCTTCGGTCGATTTAGGCTAGGAAAATTGTTCAAATGATTATTCGTATCTTTATTACAAATTTACGATCTCAAGTTTTCGAATAATAATCAAAATTGAGAAGCAAACAAAAATCTTTGGAATGCAACGAAAATTCTTTGTTCTTCTTTTACTTTTATTGTCATCGGAAATATTTTCTTGCCAATTTATGTTGTAGATTTTTTTATACGGATCCTGAAAAACGTTTGAGTTTGGCCCCAAACCGCCAAAAAATGCAGCGACAGTCTAAAGAAATTAATTTTCGTTGCGTTCCAACGGTGCAAACTTCAACACCATGGAAAAGTAGCGTTCCAAAGGAAAAACAATGATGTCGAAGTCTTCATCGTTGGAATGCAATGGAAATTAATGTTTTTATTTTCTCTTGCCCCATTTTTATTGTTATCTAGAATATTTATCGATAGAGTTAGGTTGTAGGTTTGATGAGGATCTTTGAAAAAATTACGGTAGCTTTGAATCGACGAAAACAAATTTGCATCTTGAACAAAAAGTTTTCGCTGCATTCCAACGATGTATAATAAATTGAAATATCATTTTAAAAAACGATATTGAAGTTTGCATCGTTGGAATACAATGAAAATCCTTTTCAATTTTTTTATTTCTTCTTTTTCTTCATCATCCGAAATCTGATCCTGCAAATTCAAGCTCCGTATTTCTTATAAGAACCCTCAAAAACGTTTGCGTGCTTTGGTAATTTGGCGTAATGGCAAAAAATTGCTCATTACGAAAATATACAGCAGGCATTGTTGCTTTCCAACGAGTCAAACACCAACACCATGAATACTGACTGATACCCTGAGTCCTTACAAGGCTTTCTGCTTAATCAAAACACCCGAAAATGAAGTTTCTCAAGCACGGTGTTGAAGCTTGCATCGCTGAGCCGCAACGAAAAATCTCTGCTTCATTCCGTCATTATTTTCATTGAAATAAAAAATCTTTCTTGCAAATTCACGTTACACGTCCCTCCTATTCCTCAAAAACGTTTCACTGACTTTCGTAACCCAAATATGCCAAAAATTGGACATTACGAAGAAAAAAAGTTTCGTTGCATTCCAACGATGAGAACCATCGGAACATTTCCGAGACCGCACGGTTAAAATTTAGATAGGCGCGAAAACGCCGATATCAGAGAAATTCAATATTGAAGTCGTCAAAGCTGTCGCGACGTTGTGGAAAAGGACATCAAAGTTACGAGAGAGCTCGTGCTTGTTAAGCGATGTAGCACGAGGTAGTAGATTTATACTCCGAAACTTCAAGCCCTTATATCTTCATATTTATATATATATATATGAGGTATTCCACGTGAATCCGGTGGACTTTTTCCCCGACCCTCGCCAATTCGATTAATTTTTTTTATCCGATTCCATTGACTCTAAAAGACACCCTGTGTCACAATTCTTCGGACAATTTTTCGGTTTTTTTTTACGTTAACCGCTCGGTAAGCACAGAAAAAATCATACTCCCACTGCGGGTGATAGCTTGAAAATGTTGACATATAATCACGCATTTTTGGGATTTTTTTCAGATTTTTAAATTAGGGGGTTTTTTTCGGCGAAATTTTTTTTTTTTGACTAAAGGTTGTTTCGATAAATGTGAAAAAAATTCAGGGTGTCTTTTAGAGTCAATGGAATCAGATTTTTTTTAAATCGAATTGGTGGGGAAAAAGTCCACCGAATTCGCGTGGAATACCTCACAGATATATATATATATATATATATATATATATTTATATATTTATATATATATGTGCGTGTATGTATGTGTATTTATATATCTGTATATTTAGGTGCACATGTACGCGTGTGAAATATGCCCGTGAGGTAGACACGAGCCTCGCGACGGCTTAACGTTCCGTAGCATACTGATGTGAATACAAAAGTCGAGTACATTGCAAAAGCGCGAGCGAGTTCACTTCCCGCGGCAGCACGATCGCAAAATGTGTATCCAAGCACCGCGGCATCACCGCCGTGCAATCAAACGGCTGCCGAACAAAGGGGCGTAATGAGCGCCAGCTCGAGTCGATAATTATAGGACTTACGACTCTTTTACGAAGGTGGACAATATACACGGACATTCGTACAGTCGTACACATGCTCGTGTAGTTTCTTGGCTCGGAGCTCCCTCGTATATCCGCTACAGTGCAATCGTCGTCCGAGTCGAGCTCCGTATCAAAGTGCTAACGACGTGCGTTTGTTATTACCGCGTATAGTATACTCAAAGTTGCCGGGAAGCAACGCCGCGAATGAGTGCACGATATCGCTGGAGCGAGTACTTTTTATCATTGGCAAATCAATTCGCCGGTGAGCTTTCGATGATATCACAGTTTGCATTGCGGGAGCGCAACGGAAACAACATTTTTCTAATTGCCAATTTTCCTGGCGGATCAAAGATACCGCGAACTACTTTTAAGAGCCTCATTGGAGATCTACAACCTAAAACCATAAACAAATGATTTTGGATGGGAGTGGAAATGGCGAGAAGAAAAAAAAATTCATTGCATTCCAACGATGCGGAATTTATTATTTTTTTAATGTTGCAAACTTTTCTGGTACGATGATGCAGCGAGTGGGGATTTTTCGCCGAAAATGCGATGACTTTGCTGGATTATATTCATATGCAATGTATCGATCATGTTCGTGGGAATGATAATGTTGAGGGGATCGAAAAAATGTTCAAGTGTGAAAGAGGATCTAGGATCTATTTTTGCGAAGTGAATGTAAATGGTGTTGACGTTCGCATCGTTGGACTGCGATGCGTGTTCTTTTTTATATTTTTATTACTGCTTTTTTATTTTTATACAGAATTTTTTATTTTCGGATCTATATGGTAGATATCTGAATAAATATAAAAATGGTTGAGGAATTGCGGTTTGCCAAGACTGCAAAGAAATGAGAGATATTCAGAAAAATTAATTTCCAATTAATTCTAACGATGCAAGCTTTAATCTCATGTAAATCAGTATTGGGATATATCGTTTTTTGATATATTTTTTGGCATCCAATCATTGATGAAATATTGAAGATCGACTGCTGGAGTTTTCAAATTTTATCGGGGGTGCGAAGTGTGGTTGTCGAAAAAATGGCGTCTTCAATAGCTATTTTGCTTTCACTGTTCTTATTTGCAGTAGTTATGGCGGTTCTTCGTCAAAACATTCGACGGGAGGGAGGATTTATAAATACGAATCGAGTCAAGCGATGCACGTAAAAAGGAATCTAACGCAACGCTCAATAATTGAAAGTAAATATCCATGAACATCGAACATGTCAAAATCGTTCAGCGTTAAAATAATTCTAACGTAAAAATGAGGTTTTTGGTAAGTTCACTTCAATGAAAACGAATCAATGCAAACAACGATTGCATGAGTCGACTAATTATTTAACATTGGAATCAACGAGCGTTACACTTCTACCTGAATCTATGCTCCCGAAGTTTGCATAGTTGGGATGCAGCGATCTTTTTTTATATTTTTGTTCCCTCTTTATCATTGCTCCGAAAAAAAATTCTAAATTTGGATAACGGATTTCTAAATAATCAAAATTTAAAAAATAGCGTATTTTCGTACCTAAGATGTGCCAAAAGAAATTAGAGCAAATAAAACAATCATGATTGTCGTTGCTTTCCAGAGACGCAGATTTCAACGTCGTATGGATCCAGGGTTTGAGTCTATTTGTTTATTACAATATGTTGAAGTTTGCATCGTTGGAACGCAACGAAAGTTCGTTTTTATTTGTATATTTCTTTACTTTCATTATTAACGAAAATATTTTTTGCCTTTTTTCTGTTGCATATTTTCAATGAGGATCGTGAAAAACCGTTGGAGTGATTTTTCTAGCGAAAATCCGTAAAAAAGTATTTTGGCAATCAATAAAAATGAATATTCGTTGCGTTCCAACAATGCAAACTTCAACGTCCTGCTTGTTTACGGATCTGGGGTTACTTCCGAGAGGTGAGTATAATTGACATAAAGATGCATCAACCCATGGCTTCTACATCATTTTTCACTACAGTCTTGATTTTCAATTTGACAATAATTCTGCAGTTTTGCAATTGCATTTGGCATTTCCAAACCTAGAAAAGCTGCTAATAATGCACAATGATGAGCGAAAGGCAACGTCAGCAGTCATTCAGGCCAAATCAGCTCCTAGTTGACCAACATCTCCATTCGGGTTGGAAAGTGATTAACTTCCATTGACAGTTCCACAACATTTGTATTCAATTTTTTTTTAAATTATCATGTAAGGAAGAAGATTTTTTCGCACATTCATCCGGGTATCAATTTTATGAGGTCATATTTTTTTCCAAAATGTAGAATTTTTGCTCGGATTCGGATCGTATTATAAATCATAGACGAGTAGCAACATGAAATGGAAATAGAGAAAAAGGAAGAAGAGGACGTCGGCGACGCAAAACTCGACGCAGGAAGTACTTTCATTGTGCTCAGCCGTCCGCTTCTCTCTCCCCAAAGCTGGAGCCGCGGTAGTAGAGTCGTTCAGGCCTCGTACACACCCCGTCCGCCCTCTCGCGAACTCCCGAACTTTTTTTCAAGCCTCCCTCAGCGTTCTCGGCCGATTTTTTTTTCTAATTAATCAATACTCGAACGGGCCCTTGTAGTTTTCAGCGGTCCGCATTCATCGTATACACATATACACGTCGGCACACGAGAATAACCGCGATGTTGTAAAAACGAGGTTTCCCAAAGGACAGCGCAAGATAGCAATTAGAAATTACGGAAAATCATTCCCCATTGCGAAAAGCGTGTGGGAGTCCTTCCTCGTGATCCAAACAGTTTCTACGATTGGCCGAGTGAAATATCCTGTCGTAAAAAAAATCCATGGGGCTCTGCAGGCGATTAAACGTCGAAATGCTAGTATTGGGAAAAATTGATTATTTTATTTTTTAAACAAACATTTTTTGACGATAGATTATTAATTTTTTCTTTTGTTTTTTTTTCCTCCATATAGAGAGAAATTGGTTTATGCGTTTGACATAAAATTTGCAGGGAGAATGAGCAACATCATACGACGCTGAAGTTTGCATCGTTGGACTGCAACAAATTAAATTTCTTCTGGCAGATTTCGCCTACAAAAGTCCTCCATCCACTTTTTAATATATTAATTTAGCGATCTACATGATGAATCTATAAAAAAGATCGCTTGTAATGATAAAAATATGGAAATTAAAATGTAAAAGAGAATTTTCGTTTGTTTCCAACGATGCAAACTTCAACATCATGAGCATCACCAGAAAAAATGTTCCCGTTGGGGACGACAAAAAAATATGGGTCAAAGTTTACATCGTTATAATGAAACGAAAATTCTTTTTAATTTCTTTTTTTAATTATCATCCACGATAATATTTTGCAGATTTGTTGTAGCTTAAATCTGCAAAAGGCAATTTGCGAAAACGATCATTTTCGTCGCATTCCAACGATGCAAACTTCAAAGCGATGAAAAAATTTGGTTCATCAGAAAAAATATTTCGAGATTGAATTAAATGAACGACGTCCAAACTATGACCCAATTACTGAAATTACTTCTATCCGAATATTTGTTCACATTACTAGAAATTTATGTATCTCAGTAGTCACTTGTGTAAACTCTGAACTAAAAACTCATTTTTCTCATTCCACGATGTTTCCACTGTATCGAGGGATGTTTTCACAGTCTGAAAATAGCTTCGATTCGTGCTTTGCACGAAATAGCGCGTTTTATTAGATAACCTTATCGTTTAGTGACAATACGTCATCGGAAAATTTTTTACTCGTCACTCAGTAGATCAAAGTAGGCTCAGCTTTACCGGAAGTTGCGGAAAATATTTGTCCGTATGGGTGCGCTGTGTGTGTTCAATGCAGACATTCAACAGATGAAATTTAAAGGAAAATAGATACTTTTCGCGGGAATCGCGAGTGCAAGTAAGTCGAAGATTCTTGAGTGTTATCAGCTGTCTGTGTAACAGCTGTGCAAGCAATTGCCACATGATGACAATGAAAGCCATCTATGCTACACGTGAACGCAGCATGCATACATACATACACACATAGATAAATATGTATATATGCGTGCGCAGGTACGTATGTAGGTAGATACGATCGGTGACAGATAGAGTGTACATAGTGTAACGTTATCGGATCCGAGAATTTTCCCCACAATCGATCAGTGGACTGAGCGAGCCGATTCATTTTAGCTCCAATGAAATTCTCTTTCATAAAAATAGCTTCCAGCAATCGTATGTCTTCATTTCATATGGATAACATCGCTCAAGTATTATAAATTGAAATATACCATATCCCATCTCTGTGGTGGTGAAGTTCGCATCGTTGAAATGCAACGAAAATTCTTGATTTTTCTCATTTCTTGATTTGAATCATTATCTGAAATATTTTTCTGCAGGTTTCGGATAAAAACTTTTGATGAGGATCCCTAAAAATGTCCAAGTGATTTTCATAGCCTGAATGTGCTGAAAAAATTTTAGGTTGAAGTTTGCATCGTTGGAACGCAATGAAAATTCTTTTTTCTTCATCTTTTTTTCACTTTCACTATTAAAATATTTTCTTGTGAATTTGTGTTTTATATTTTTATTGAGGATCCTGAAAAACGGTGGAGTGACTTTTGTAGCGCGAATCCGCCACAGAGATATTTCGGCAATCAATAAAAATGAATGTTCGTTGCGTTGCAACGATGCAAACTTCAACGTCATAAAAAGTTGCGGCAATTCGGAAAGAAATGGTATTGAAGTTTGCATCGTTGGACTGCAACGAAAATATATTTTCTTCGTATTACCGATTTTTTTTGGCACATTTGGACTACGAAAACTACTCAAATTTTCAAGGATTTTTATTAAATATCTATAGCGATTTAAAAAGATTTTCGATAATAATAAAAATGAAGAAACTAAGAAAATCAAGGAGAATTTTGCATTCCAACGATGCAAACTTCGGCACCATGGAAAAAAAATGTTTTTGTATTTCAACTATGTAAACTTCGATACGATCCATCCCTCGCACATTCGGAAAAATTAATCTTCGTTCAAGTCTGACACGCATATTTTTTCAACTTTCAGATTTTCCAGTGGCAATCAATCATTTTGATCATTTCAAAGAGAGCGAGGCTTCGTTCGGATATAACTTATTATTGTGATCATTGTAAACTTGCAACAATAACTAAAGAGCCGAAAGGAAGATTTGCAAAAACTTTTACAATCGCCGAACAATCGCGTGGAAAGCGGAATTTCTGCCCTTTTAAGTTATCCCTGAGTGTGCGGATCAAATTGGAATTGAAATGCAATGTGTGAGAGACCCCGATAAATTTTCGCGGGGTCGACAACGATGATAAAAAAATCCATCATTTTAATTATTCTAATTTTTTGGCTGTGAAGATCGCTAAAACGTTTTACGTATTATTATTCAACATTTACGATATCGATTTGCAAAAAGAAGATAAGCATAAAAATAAAGAAATGAAAAATTAACAAAAAAAAATATCGTTGCATTGAAACGACGCAAAATTCAACATCATGAAAAAGGAGCCGAAGGCGTGTTGACCTTGTTCAATTTTCACATCTCTGTCAAATAAGTATCCCTCTTAGGCTAATTTTGTATGACGTTGAAGTTTGCATCGTTGAAACGCAACGAAAATGAATTGTTTTTGGTTGCTAGAATTTTTCTTCGACCGATTTAGACTATCCCTCGAACATTTTTCACACATTCTTGTTAGACATTTATGACCTGAATTTGTAAAAAAAGAATTAAAATAATACTAAATATACCGAAATAAAAAATAGAAAAACATCGTTGCTTTCCAACGATGCGAGCTCCACCGTCATAATTTTGTTCTCAATGTAATATGAACACATCTATCGACTTCCGCCTTCCGTTTTCATCGCTAGGCTCAAGTTCTCTGCTCCCTTGCGAAGAAAAAAAGGATTGTTGTGCCCTGGACAATGGGGGGGGGGGGGGGTACATAGTAAAAGATAAGCAGGGAAAGGGGCGGACGGCGAGCGAGAAAAAGAAAGCAAGAGAGAGAGCGAAAATACTCGCAAGGGGATTAGAGCAGGGAGATCCTTAAAACGCGCCGCGCGCGCGCTTGCCCGCAAAAAAATGGAAGAAAAGAACAAAGAACCCGTTTCGGGGCACAATATACGAAGAGAACCGCGAGCCCGCTGCTTCTGGAGCCCAATTAGCAATTTGAGGCAATAAGCGGGGGCGCGCGCGCCTTTACCCTCGTGTCTCTTTCTCTCTTTCTTCCTGTCTCTCCTTCCAACCAGTTTATCTCTCTCCCGGCCGTCTCCGTGACTTCGATGATTCCTTACGCCCTACAATATCAGTACACGTACCTATACAGATCCATGGCACTGAAGTTTGCAACGTTACAATGCAACGAAAATATACACCTTCCGTATTGCCCTTTTTCAAGCGCATTAAGGCCACGAAAGATGCTGAAATTTTTTTAAGAATCATTAAAACTTATAACCAAAAGTTGCAAAAATAAAAGATTTTACAAAATAGTAAAAATAAATAAATGTTTTAAATCACGAAAAAAATTTGTTGCATTCCAACGATGCAAACTTCAACACCATACAGATCCGTATATTCGCACACCTGCACCTACACGTACAGATAAAACGTATACGTACTTCATCTACGTACTGGCAAATATCACGGTGTTGAAGTTTGCGTCGTTGGAACGCAAAGTTTTTTTATACATTTTATTTTTCATATTTTGATGATTATAGACGATCTTTTTTGCGGATTTATATTGTAGATCACTGAATGAATATCTTGAAAAAATGGCAGAAGAATTTTTGTAAGCATAAGCTGCCAAAATAAATTGAAGAAATTCGGAGAAATTAATCTTCGTTGCATTCCAACGATGCAAACTTCAACCTCATTAAATATCTAGGCAATGGTCAAATAAACACCTCGAAGTTTGCATAGTTAGAATATAATTATTTAAATTTTACTATTCCTATGTTTTTCCTCATTAGTCAAAGGCTTTTTATGCATGTCACGGTCGTTGATCTCTAATAAGAATACGTAAAAACGTTCAAGGCCGGAGCCTGAATTAGAAGGTCCGAAAATCCTTTTTTTTTAATTGCTTAAATCGATAGATGAACTATCCAAGAATATCTTTACATAGTTACAGAGGCCAATTGTAAATATTTTCGAAGATACAAGGCCAAAAGCAGAGAAGCGTCGAGCAGGTGTATGAGCGCTGGTGATTGAAATTTCCTCTTATTGAAAACTTTGAAGCGCGTTTTCGTCAGCTTTTATTTTCATGATTTTTTTTTCAAATTGGCGGGCGTGATAGCAAAAAAACTAAATGATCTATTGAATCAAAACAAAGTTTATTTTCTTCAGTATACAAGTCTCTTCTATGTGAACTAGAGAAGTCGTTGAAAAAGTATTTTTAAATAATTTTTATAGGACGATAAAGTGTTTTTTTTTAACACATTTTTTTAACCCGAGAAAAGTTATAATTTTACGATTTTTTCAGCTTTTTCTTAGTCCACCCGGAAAAAAAATATATGACGATTGATTTTTTTTCAGTCAAGAATTACGAGCTGCATCTTTCCCGTCGCTTGGGGACTGCAGTGGCAAGACTCACATGGAATAGGCTGATAAATCTGCAGTCATTTATTGTTTCATGTTCAACATTTTTTAAATACATTTCAAGTATATATGAAAAGATATCGCAATGTTTAATGGGCCCACTTCCTTTTTTCCCTTCTAAAAAAATTCCCGAAAAACGCTTTTTGGGCATTCTAATTCAGGCTCCGGCCTTAAGTAATTTTCGTAGTCCATCTCGGCGAAAAGAATTCCTCAGCAACTAAAAGGAATCTACCGTTCATCACGATGAAAATTCATCAACGGATGAACCGATTCACATGAATCACTGCGCAATTGAAAGGAAATTCAGTTTGCCATCAAGAAGCAATTTTCGTCAAACATTGAATTAGAAATATTTGTTTCGTTCGTTGAAGCAAAGAAATGAATTTTTTTTTCAAATATTTGCCATTCTGTTATGCCGGGTTTTTTTTCAGAAAACAAAAAAACGATAATGCCCCCCACCTTTGTGGTATAGTTTAATCATTTTAACTCGTTTTTGTTTCAATTGAACTGACAACGCTGTGGAGCCGTCCACGCAGGGCAAATAAATAAAGTCAAATAAAGTCATGCACGCCCAGCATGGCTTTATTTGACGAGAGCTGGAGCCGCCATTTTCGATTTTTAATAAATAAAATTTGAATTTACTCTCCATTGAAAGAAGAATAAAATACGTTGAAATTCATTTCCAAAACTTTTCAATTTTTATAGTTTTTATTTTAGACAAAAAAATCCTCAACTCACTGCATTTTTCGTGCCAACAACTTTTTTCTTTATTTTTAATTTCCTTATTTTCATCGTTATCCCAAAGCCTTTGCCTCGAAAATTGAGATCGTGAATCTCCTATAAGAACACGTAAAAACTTTTGAGTAATGTCTGCAGCCTAAATAAGCCAAATGAAATTAGTGCAATAAAAAAAAATCGTTGCATTCCAACGATGCGATATGCGTCGTTTAAATAATTTGTTATCCGTTCGAGACTGAAGCCAAAAACAGCACCTTACCATATTATACAGAAAGCAACTTCTGGAACATTTGACCATTGCAAAATAATAACAATAATAATTAATCCGAGTAAATAGATTGCCCTACAAGTGGCGCAAGCTGAGCTCACTCTGCGCCCTCGGCATCGTATTTATCGAATTGTCGGAACAGGGAAAATGTCAACTGGGATATTCAATCGTCGCGGTAACCCAGAATGCGTCATCCTCCGCATAAGCATTGCACCAGGGATGAATCGGTAAGAAAGAGAATACACACAGCAGCTACAGCCCCGCAAACACGAGAACGAGATAATTCGCAAAACATTTCGCCTCGTCGTACGGTTTTCCCCTCAGTATGTGGAGAATAAGCGCAGGGGTTGCCGGCGAGACGACTCCGACTATAATCCGCAATGTATGCACCGATATAACCGGATGGTACACCCTTTTGGCATGATACAGCGAAATCTTCGGATTATGCATGTGAATGCAAATTTCCGAGTCACCACCGTCGTATGAAAAATTAACGCAAACAGTCGAATTTTTTTTTTTTTAATTTACGGCATCACGATAGAAACCGTTTACGAAATATTTTGCATTTGGAAAACAGCGAAAAAAACGTTCGTATCGAACAATGGACTAGCTACGAGTCGTGTTGACAACTTCTTTTGACCACGGTGTGGAAGCTTGTATCTTCGGATGAGATTGAAGTTTGCATCGTTGGAATGCATTGAAAATGATAATTGTTCAAGCACTCGAATTTCTTGTGCCCAATCTTCGTTACGAAAATTTATTAATAATTTTTTAAGTCGCTTATGTAGAGATCTTTGGTCAATCTGACCCAAGGCGTTTTTCAAATCGTTGCATTCCGGTAAATATGCATTTTTTTTGTAGAGACTTTTTATAGTGAAGTAGCCATATTTTATGGCGCTAAATTTTTTTTTGACGAAAATGAAAATTAAATGCCAAAAAATTCGTTCAGTGGGGCATACGTTGAAAAATACGTTGAAAAATACTAAATACGTACGGTCAAAACGACCCAGTGTGCACTCGAAGCGTTTATGTAAATTTCCACAAAAACATTTTGTAAAATAGTAAAAATGAGGAACTGAAAATATATTAAAAAAAAAAATTTCGTTGCATTCCAACGATGCAAACTTCAGGACCATATCGTCGGCACGTAATGAAGGTTTTTTTTACATTTTTATTTCCTTATTTTTATTATTATACATGATCTTCTTTCGTAGATTCGTATAGGAGATCGCTACATGCATATTTAAAAAAATGATTGCGGGATTTTTGGAGGGAAAATATGCCGAAATAAATTAGGGCCGGCCACTACTGTGAGGGGCGAAAACATTTTTTTTTGCATTTTTTAGTGTATACACATTCAAGAATATGTGAAAAAAAATTCAAGTTAGTATATTGAAAATTGACCAAGTTACAAACGATTTAGTGAAAGGTGGCGCAACGATTTACGTATACTAAAACTTTGAATTGCGGTTTCCTCGACTTCGTCGGAATCATCAGTCTAGGTATAATTGTCGGATTTTTAATTGAAAAAAAAAAACATAATTGCAAGTGGTTGTTGCTACCGTTGTGCGTAGCCGTTCTTTTTTTTAATTTACCATTTTTGGCCTGGAATATAAGTAAAAATTTCGCCAAACTTTTTTTTAACACCCGCCATTTTGTGAATTTTGTTTTTCTTCCAAAAACGGCTACGTACAATGTGAACTACATTTATATACACTACCGGCCAAACATTTCCGGACACTTCGGATAATCGCGAAGCTTTCAATCACTGGATAATTGGCAAATAATGTTAGAATAATACAGTCCGTTTCATTTATTATTTTACGAAGATATTATATGGCTCTGTATAATTAATTATGTTACTTTAATATAATTTTGCAATTATCCAAAACGATCGATGGTTTTGCAATTATCTGAAGTGTCCGGAAACTTTTGGGCGGTAGTGTAGGTCATAAAACTGTTCTACCTCAATACCGTTGTTAATTTTTTTAAAATAACAATTTGCACGTAATAACTTCAATTTATGCTTAATACCATACCTTTTTTCTAAATCCCATATGAATAATCTAGTATGGACGAAAATACTGTAAAAACTACCGTTTTCAGCCCATCACAGTAGCGTTCTCCCAAAAAACCTCCCTCTTAATCAGAAATATTCATTTTCATTGCACCCCAACAAGGCAAACTTCAGCCTCATGAATTTTGTTATTATCTAAAATCTTTTTTTCGCAGGTTATAGTTAAACATTTTTGATAAGGATCCCCAATACTGTCCAAGTGACTTTCTTCACCTGAACTGCGAACAAAAATATGGCGAAACGAAAGAAAAAAAAAACATTTTCGTGGCGTTCCAACGGTGAAAACTTCACCATTGTATCATTGGAACACAACGAAAAATTATTTATTTTCCCATTTCTCTATCTACACACTGAGAAAAAGAAATCGTTGAATATGCAAAATGCATTTTGTTGTCTCGAAATTTTTTTTCTTCAGTGCATTGTTATCCAGAATCTCTCCTTTCTATAGGTTGCAGATCTCTACTGAGGAACCAAAAGAAAAAAAATTGGCGGGACTTTCGCATCCCAAATCTGCCGAACAAACGTAGGCGTTAAAAAAACATCCATTACGTCCCGACGACGCAAACTTCGTCAACTTCTATAGGAGCTTTCAAAATCAGAAACCATGTGAAAAAAATGCTTTTCGAAACGAACGCTAGGCAATTTATGAACGATTCATCACCTCACATGTGTGCGTGATCCTACAACGTAATTCATATTTCGCAGTGGGTGGCCGAAGCAAGGCGACGCTACGAAAAGTAAATCGAAACTCCTGTTATGACTGTAGACTCTCGTTTATAAGCATTCGAGCTGTAGTTCGTTGAACGTTCGTTTTGGCCAATGACAAGACAATAAACTAACCCAACGGGGAAAAAAAAAACAAGAATACATCTATCTGTGCAGCAACTCCGAGTCATTACATTGATATGAAAGTATTTCGATAAAATAGTCATTGCAAACTACGTACGCATGGAGTAACGTTGATGACGTTGGGTCGATATCGGCGATGTGCGAGAAAACTTGTGACTGGACTACCCCCCCCCCCCCCCCAAGTATTTCTTGTGTTACATCAATCTTTCTCTATTTGAAGGCGGGATACACATTTACAACGATAAACAATCGATTTCTTTTTTTTCTTGTTTAAACGATAGAACTATATAACAGGCATTCCACGTCACTTCAGCCAGTAAAAAAAAATCCACAAATAATTTTGAAAATTCGAGTTACTTTATTGAAAAATATTCACCGTGTCGACAGTTTTAAAAAATTTCTGACGTTTTTTCTCGATGATTAACATTTTTTAATATTTTCCCATTCAAATGGCTGTATCTTTGGTAGGATTTGACGTATTTACATTCGTAAAAAACGAAAATGTGCGTCTTTTTCTAGCCTTCCAGAAAAAAATTAATTTAGATTTTATTGAGCAAGTCGAACGTCCGTTTCAGGGCAAAATATGCAAAAATATTGTTTTTCTCAAAGAAAGACACTCGTTATTTTATTTTTAAGAATTTCTCCGAATTGTGAATATGAAGAACAGATTTTTGGTATTTTTTATATTATGGGATTCCTAAACACCGTGAGGTAACAGCTATTTTTATTTAAAATTTTTTTTTATGAATATTCGATTGAAGAGTGTGGAGCACTCCAAGGCTCCAAATACATATGACATATATGTCATATGTGTTTCAAAAACCTGGTAAACATACAGCGAGTGTGAAGTGACTGTACTGAAGTGACGTGGAATGCCTCATATGCATAATATTTTCACAGTTTCAAAGCGAAATTCGAAAAACTTCGAACGTTGCAGAGGGGCAGGCAGAGATGGGCAAAAAGTAATTAAATTAACAATTACAATTACTACTGTAATTGATAATTGAATTACTTTGTAACAGATTACCGAAGTAGCTAGTTACCACAAATTCCAAATATAATTAATTACGGTGTAATTTAATTGAAAGCTAATCTGATACAAATCAATCGATTACATATTAATTCAAATAATGTTATTGTGCGTGTTACAAAAATCCGAGTTACAGTTCTTGCAATTTACGAGCGCGAGTGGACCTTACATATGGTAATTCGTGTAATTGCACGTTACAGTAGTGTGTGCTGTTTGCGTGTTAACAGACACATAAGTTGTGTGTTTCTAAAGTTGACAGTCGCGCACACTCCAACTTGACCCAACTTTAAAGGTTGAGATGATATTTTCTCCTATAGTATGCCATAAATAATAACAAGGTAGTTAGATTACTAAGTATTTGAATACATTCTAATCAGATTACTTTATAATTAAATACATTATAACAGATTACATAATATGTTCTGAGTAATTTAATTACAATGTAATGAAATGCAATTCAATGATATTACTCTGCAATTGATTTACTTTGTAACCAGATTAATAATCAAATTACAATCTAATTTATTTATGCCCATGACTGGCAAACAGTAATTAAATTAACAATTAACAATTACTATAGATACTGTAATTGATAATGTTATTACTTTGTAGCTGATTAAGTAATCAGCTACAAAGTAATAACATTATCAATTACAGTATCTATAGTAATTGTTAATTGTTAATTTAATTACTTAGTTAATAAAATTACTTAAGTAAGTAATTAGTTACCACAATTACCTAGTGCAATTTAATTCAAATTCTATGTAAACGTTAAACGCGTTTTTCTCAAAACTGCATTATCGAGCCGATTGAGTTGAAACTTGGTGGAAATATCGATAATATTGCCACCTTCGACTTAACGAGAATTGTTTTCGAAAAATTAGAAAAAAAAATACTTTTTTCATCCAAATTTTGGATGAAAAGTTAGAAAAAAACGACTTTTTTCGTCCAATTTTTGGATGAAATGAAATTGGATGAAAAATTAGAAAGTACAACTTTTTTTATCGAAATTTTTCGTGAAATGTTGATTTTTTTATGTAAATGCGTGGCGTTCTCTTAAATTTTCATTTTCTTCATTTTAATTACTGTCAAATGGAAACTATAAATGTTCTATCTGAAAAAATGTCTATTCAAGGTCTATGAAAAGCTAGACTACATGCCAATTTGCGCGATAACTGACTGTAACTCTCTGCCACAGCTCCGAAATTTTTATGAGAAATTCTTTAAAAAATGATTTTGTATACCTAAATATACTATTAAAGTATACCTACAGATTGATAAATGTAAAATAATTAATTGTCAGTTGAAAAATTCCCTCCAAAATGCTTAATTTTTTCCCGTCTAAATTGATATTCCACCTTAATGCATTCGGCAGACAACCAACTTCGATGTATTGCACAAATCTTGACACTCGTCTTAGAACGGCTGCGATATATGTCCACCTAATGCGAGGGCCTCGACTCGCAACCCTTCACTAGTTCTCCTTCGCTCGGGGAAATTTCGTGTGCGTTGTCGCATCCCGTATAACTGTAGCTGTGTGACTTGCCGAACGTAAATTATCGGGAATTCGATTAGTCCCGACACGTATGACGGGGCGACCAGGTCGAAAGTTGAGTACATTTCGCAAAGCTAATTATTACGTTGTGTATATAAATTTGCGTGTGCCGCTTGCAGTATACGTCGTCGAATAAATGTCCGGGTAACGCAGCGAAAATGATGTTGAAGTTTGCATCATTGGAATGCGACGAAAATTTATTTTTTTATCGTCGACTCGTTATCATCCACTTTTTTTAGCACGATTAGGCACAAGAATGAATAAAACATCTTATAACATTTTTTATCATTTCTGCAACTTAAAATTTCAAAATCCGAATTTTCTTATCACCCAAAAATATTTTGGGCGATAAGAAAAATAAAGAAAAAAAGCATTTTGGTTGCGTTACAACGATGCAACCTTCAGGACCTTCGGCGAAGAATATCCCAAGTGTTTCGAGAAAAAGGAAGACATGACACATGTTACAAACTTTTATTCAACTTGACTTTGTGTCATATGCAAAACGGAAAATCGATATTTCGCCCATTTCCAGACTACTTAGAGCTTTGAAATTTTGCAAACATGCGTCTAAAAAGTGACGATGCAAGATACAACTTTTAAAAAAAGTCCATAAAATTTCCAACTTATCATGTAAAATTAGCGATATCTAATCATTCATATAAAACCTCACTAACACCTACAAACAAATTCGTAGGCAGCTGTGTTTGTACGCAAGAAATTTATATGCTGGAATTAGTCGTAAGTTCAATCCCAATTACAGTCTTCGTTATTTTCTACAAGCATTCCATGTTCCTAACGTACAAGCTTGTAAACTAGTAAACTAACTAGTAAAATCAAGTAAAGACTAAAAAGTAGAAAATAATTTATATGCAAACAAAAGTATTTTTCAAAAACAAGCTTTCATTTTGTGTACTAAAAAGTAGAAAATAATGTTGTTTACCAAGTCACCTATATGTGACTATAAATAAAACCTTGGGGCGCTCAAAATTGAGGCATATAATCTTTAATTTATATAAATCCGGTAACATATCAATTTAATTTACTATAAAACAACCTTAGATTCCTTAAATTAAAATCCTGAAACTGACTATAAACGTGTGATAATATTTTCTCTAATTACCATTGTGCCAAATTAAATACGGTTAATAAAACTGAATTGATCAAATGTATTAACCATTTAAAAAGTTGATGGGTTGCAATGCAAGAAATTTATATGCTGGAATTAGTCGTAAGTTCAATCCCAATTACAGTCTTCGTTATTTTTTACAAGCATTCCATGTTCCTAACGTACAAGCTTGTAAACTAGTAAACTAACTAGTAAAATCAAGTAAAGACTATAAAGTAGAAAATAATTTATATGCAAAAAAAAGTATTTTTCAAAAACAAGCTTTTATTTTATGTACTAAAAAGTAGAAAATAATGTTGTTTACCAAGTCACCTGTATGTGACTATAAATACAACCTTGGGGCGCTCAAAATTGAGACATATAATCTTTAATTTCCATAAATCCGGTAACATATCGATTTAATTTACTATAAAACAACCTTAGATTCCTTAAATAAAAATCCCGAAACTGACTATAAACGTGTGATAATATTTTCTCTAATTACCATTGTGCCAAATTAAATACGGTTAATAAAACTGAATTGATCAAATGTATTAACCATTTAAAAAGTTGATGGGTTGCAATGCAAGAAATTTATATGCTGGAATTAGTCGTAAGTTCAATCCCAATTACAGTCTTCGTTATTTTTTACAAGCATTCCATGTTCCTAACGTACAAGCTTGTAAACTAGTAAACTAACTAGTAAAATCAAGTAAAGACTATAAAGTAGAAAATAATTTATATGCAAAAAAAAGTATTTTTCAAAAACAAGCTTTTATTTTATGTACTAAAAAGTAGAAAATAATGTTGTTTACCAAGTCACCTGTATGTGACTATAAATACAACCTTGGGGCGCTCAAAATTGAGACATATAATCTTTAATTTCCATAAATCCGGTAACATATCGATTTAATTTACTATAAAACAACCTTAGATTCCTTAAATTAAAATCCCGAAACTGACTATAAACGTGTGATAATATTTTCTCTAATTACCATTGTGCCAAATTGAATACGGTTAATAAAACTGAATTGATCAAATGTATTAACCATTCAAAAAATTGAGCACCCCACGCTTTTATTTATAGTCACATATAAATGACTGGGTACAAAAAAAAATTCTACTTTTTAGCGCATTAAGAAAAAGCTTGTTTTCTAAAATATTTTGTTACGTATAAATTTTAACATAATAACGACATCAAATCTACAGAGATGAGATACTGCGGTATCAATATAGAAAATGCGGTCATCTCGATGTGATTAAGATTGACGTTCATTGAGACTCCCATATAGGGTCGCCTGTCGTAACAAAAATGCCAGCATTCAGCCATTAAACGGTTTGCTGATAATCGGCCAATAATTCGTCGACCAGCATTGGGGTACTGTAGGCGGATGAACGGCTTGCCAGATCTATGCCAGCCATTCGTGGGCCAATACTATCGCACCGATAATATGGCGATCAGCATTGGGGTATCGTAGGCAGATGAACGGCTTGCCAGATCTATGCCAGCCATTGGTGGGCCAATACCATCGCACCGATAATATGGCGATCAGCATTGGGGTATCGTAGGCGGATGAACGGCTTGCCAGATCTATTCCACCCATTGATGGTTTGTTTTTGGGCGTTTTGCAAATGCAGGTCGTTAAACTGTAACACGTAAAAACAAGGGATAAGGTTTCGAAAAGCATATCCTATTGATGAAGCTGAAATTTTGCACCGACCTTCTTTTCAATATTTTAAGAGAACCTTTAAAAGGATATTGGCGACTAGCAATAGTTTTCGATATATCGGATATTGAAAGTTATTTATTGTACTGCGCTTCTACTATATTAAATAAATCCAAACAAAGCCATCCCACATGGCAAGTGATATGCACATACGGGCGAGCACTGTTTGCCAGGAAGCAGCGCGGCCGGAGGAGTGGGGGGTATCTATGGGGTATATAGATATACTCGTATGGCGTGAAATAATAAACTTTACGATGCGATGTATGGAAAACTATTGCTAGTCGTCAAAAATCCGTTAACGGTTTCTCTTAGGATAATGAGAGGAAGTTCGGTGCAAAATTTCAGCTCGATCAGAGGAGTATGCTTTTCGGAACTTCACCCAAAACGAGCGAGTTATTTTTACAGCCTAAATGGACCAAAAAAACTGTCGGTAAACTTTAATGTCACGAATAAAATTATCGGCATAAAAGTAAGGAACGAACAAACGATGGGTTCTGTAAGTGTTAAAATGGCTAAGTGGGTAGGGCGCTCGACACTAGAACGAAAGGCGCAGGTTCGATCCCGATGAAAGGTAAAAATTTGAACAATGCAGAAACTGTTTTTAATGCAATTATTCTATGTACATGGACATAAGTAAAGCATAAGAAAACAAAAAAGATACTACTAGAATTTTTATATTCATAATTTGTCAATTTTTTGTTTTTCATTCCCGGCAGAAGATCCGGCAGCCGTTGCTGGGCCAATATGGGCGTATGATAGTTGGCCCAGTCTTAGCAGCCATTCCTGGTTTACCATTACCAACCATGCATGGCGCGGATCTGGCCCGTTTGTATAGCCATTACCGCGCCATCGTTTGTTCTCTGGCAACCAGTCGTGGGCCATTACTGTGCCGATTGTAAAACCCTATTTGGGCTGCGACACGTTTGATTGTGGAACAGTTCAAAATGATATATGAATGAACGATGCATGGGAAAACGGAAGACATGCAACGGAGGATTGATCTTGACGATTTTGAGTCGATGGAAGATGAATCTCACTCGCACGACGTTGATTGAATATAAACTGTTGTCGATATTGCGCTGATGTTCATTCCGGAAAACCCGGTCGTGTAACGCATCGATTTAAGGCATGTAGCAGCGCGGACAAATATATCGGTGAACCGGAAATGTCGACGGGCCCTCGAGCGGAGTCACCGCTCTCTCGTGACTGTTCAATTATAGTTGTTTCCATGCTACTGTAGATACGAGGTCAAAGATATCGCAGCTCGTACAAAGACACGTCGGATCGATATACTTTGGGTATGAGAGCATCCACCGGTGAAACTTTTCCTACACCGTCACAGAGGCACGAAATGGAAACTATGGATGCCTGTGGATTGGGGTGTGCGAGGGTTGCATACTCTATGCACAGGGCGCAAAGTCGCTCATCGGCTAAGTGAAGTCGACAATGGGAAAATCGACATGTGATGTATAATCATGAAAGTACAGGTTACCACTGCATACGTTTCTGTGCCTTCATATAGTCGTGAGGTACTTATTCTTACCACGTTCGGATCGAATGTGAAAAGTCACGAGAAAAAAACTCGGCGTGTTGAAACATAAGCTGGACGCTTCGTGAGCGCGTATGTGTGCGGTGATATGTCAAAGTGCGATAAAATTAATATTATCAAAATCGATAATTACAGTGGATTTTTAGTGATGTGATGCAAATCGATTTTGAAAATATACTTTTTCATACGATTTATACTTACGGATATACATTTACAACAATCGAAAAATCTATTTGTTTTTTTTTCCTTTGAACGATAGAACTATATATGTAGAATATTTTCCTAAAGTTTCGAAGCGAAATTCGAAAAACTTCAAACGTTACAGCCCGTCAACGCACAGTAGGAGAAAAGCCCAAAAACCTGGCCAAAACCTCAAATGACCTTTGACGGGAATGAAAATTGGCTTACAGGGGTTTTCAAGGTCGCTGATTACGAATCTGAAAGCCAAATTATCGTAAACAAAATGGCCGATCCAATATGGCTGACATGAATGTTAAAAAGTTGCCAGATGTCGACAAAAATTGGTATTTACGGGTTTTCAAGGTCGCTGATTACGAATCCGCAAGTCAAATTATCGTAAAAAAAATGGCCGATCCAATATGGCCGACATGAACGTTAAAAAGTTACCAGATGTTGACAAAAATTGGTATATACGGGTTTTCAAGGTCGCTGATTACCAATCCGATATCTATTGTTTATAACTTGCAACAAAGAGCTTACAGCAAATTGTTATAAACAAAATAATGGCCGAGTATCCTGCTAAATAGATAAATTAATATATTTAAAAAAATCATCATAATAAAATAAACGTGAACAGTGTATTCTACGCAATTATTATTTTTATTTCCAAAATACATACGGAACGTTTCAAAAATAGAAAATTTTATTCTTAATCAAAATCGTAATCGGAGTCGGAGTCGGAGTCAGAATCATTATCCGAGTTTGTATCTATTACAACTCCCGGCACGGCTTCAATCTCGGCGCAAAATTCGTCTCTATATATATATATATATATTCAAATATTTTATTTGAATGTTATAACATTTCATTCATATTTAAGAAATTTTTATGTGGTTGATTTTAATATGTATATATATATATATATGCATACGTATATATCATAATTAAATCACAGAAAATTTATATATATATATACACATACATATATATTAAAATAATTTATTTCAAGCGTATAACAGCCGTCTTGTCCGTTATGATGCTACTTCACCCATTCTCAGGTAGAGGCGCAGAGGCTGCTCAATAGTGCCGCGTGCACGCTCGGCTACCGCACGATGCGAAAAAAATCATAACGGACAAGACGCACGTTTTCCGCAGGTAACTCTTGTAAATTTCGAAAGCTTATACATTAAACTAAAGGCCGAGACTAGGAGCTTTGCAAAATGTGACAAAATATATAACTTTTCGGACCGTTGAAAATATAAGTTTTCAAAATTATTCAATTTTATTTATGCCGAAGGCTATACTACATTTCAATCATTTATACATAAACTTTAGATTCAACCGATGTAAAAACATGTTCTACATACCTCCAGAAGTCGTATCCATGTTGCAGAATTGAAATTAAACCCGTCACTTTAAAGTTATGGGTTTTTGAAGTCAGCGTTATTTTCGTCTGTTCAGCGCGTGACACGTACACTCTTCACGAACACTAACTGCCAACTGACGCTGCGGCGCAGGTATACACTTAAAGGGCTTTCCCTTCCACAATAGAATGCAGTTACTAGTCCTCTACCTGAATGACTACTCAACTGACCCTATTTCGAAAATTTATTTTTTGGGGTTTTGGCCAGGTTTTTGGGCTTTTCTCCTACTGTGCAACGCTGTGCCTCACCGCTCGGTTCCGGAGCGGGCGTGAACTTCAAACGCGTTTTTCTCAAAACTGCATCATCGAAATTGGCATGCAGGCTAACTCAAAAACTATTAAGCCGATTGAGTTGAAACTTGGTAGAAATATTGATAATTGTTTTTGAAAAATTGGAAAAAACTACCTTTTTAATCTACATGTTACAGAAATGTTGCGTGAAATGTTGATATTTTTTTGTAAATCTGTGCCATTTTTTCAAATTTGCATTTTCTCCATTTTAATTACCGTCACATAGAAACTATACATGTTCTAAGTGAAAAAATGTTTGAACTTTTTACAAATCAAAGTCTACGGGAAGCTAGACTTGCACGCCGATTCGCAACTCCCGCGGCGACCCTGCTATAACACTCTGCCACAGCTCCGCCATTTTGATGATGACATAATTTAAGGGGTTACTCCCACTTGCGATTTTGAAAAAAATCGATTTTTTTTATTGCATTTTTTTTAAGTATAAGTATTCGGGTCCATACTTCTGTATGGGCCCGGAATAGATGACTCTATGTAAGTTTACAAGAAAAAATATTTTCTTCGTGTAAACTGAAATTGAAACTTTAAACGCGTTTTTCTCAAAATGGCATTTCTGAAGTCGGTGACCAAGATTACTCGACCACTAATGAACCGATCTTCTTGAAATTTTGCAGGCTTATATAATACATAAAAATGTAGTCTTTAATCGTTCGATTTTTTTTTTTTCGAAAAAAATGGCCGTTTTATAGCCAAAAAACGGCCGTTTTTTTTCGTTAAAATCGAAACTTTAACTTTGACTGTCCGCCATTTTGTGAAAAATGAATATTTTTTAAAATCCTTCGATTAAAGACTAGTTTATACTTATATTTGACTAAATCCATCCGCATTTTTTTTTCAGATGATCCACTTCGCCGCAATGTTGGTCACCGCAAACCGTGTATATAAAAAACATTATTTCATTGACGGCCATTTGCCACTAAACAATGTAATATTTTTCAATAAAAAAATTACTGAAAGTTCTTCAAGATGTGTTCTTTAAGATGGTATATTGATCGATTAAAAAAGTTTTGTACTTTTCTTTTAAAAAATTCATGAAAAAGGCCTTTTTTGCGCTACAAGTGGGGGTAACGCCTTAAAAAAATTGCTTCGCATACTTAAATATACTATTAAAGAATTCCTAAAGTTCGATAATTGTAGAATAATTATTACTTAGTTTAAAGAATCCCTCAATATTGCTTATTTTTCCTGTCTAAATGTAAATCCCGCCTTAAGGAGGTTGGAGCACTATCAGCAATCCAAGATTTTAAATAAAACAAAAAGGTATGTTGTTGTCTAAGCGATACTGAGGCTTTACGATTTTTTTGGAATTTTTTCACCACTCAGCACCAGAGATAAAAAATAGTTTGATATACGTGATTTTACGTGCGGTTAGATGGACAAGACGTTCACACTATGGGTGATGTAATTTTTTTTGCTATTTAGAACTAAGATAAACCATTTCTAATAACGGATTAATGCAAACTTAACCTTTGTGAACATTGAAAAACCTGCTTGCCCATTCTAAACCATATATATTCAGTAGTGAACCATCGAGGATTGATAAAAGTA
The DNA here is from genome assembly GCA_944452715.1 of Ophion slaviceki. Classification (NCBI taxonomy): domain Eukaryota; kingdom Metazoa; phylum Arthropoda; class Insecta; order Hymenoptera; family Ichneumonidae; genus Ophion; species Ophion slaviceki. The sequence continues at coordinate 22,521,242 of OX101785.1, read as the reverse complement.
ATCTTTTATCAATCCTCGATGGTTCACTACTATTAATATTAATTAAGAATAATTTAACACAGGCAACACTTGATATTAATTAAAGGTAATAATAAATTATCTCAAAATACTGAGCCAGCGATGTGTGTAAAAAGGAAATGTAAAAGGTGTAGCACACTTTACGGTGGAATAAAACTAACCAACTTGTAAATGATCTCGTAAATAAATATAAATAGACACAATTATAAATGACTCCAAATTTCATTCTGCGTTGTATGAAACATTCACTGACGCAGTTTTTTTTATTATAGTCATCGATAATGTTATACATCTTCAAGTTGGCAGCAACACAAAAGTTTATCTTTTTCGTAAAGACTCAGTGTAGTCTAGACAATAAAATATATATTTTTTTTAATCTTGAATTGTAGTTAACGCTTCAACTCCTAAGATTCATACTTTTTTAAGATCCACTCATTTTGTATATCGATATATATTGTTGAAAAAATTCAACGTGCAGAATGCGATGGAATCCATCAAGAATCCTTTAGGATTCAACTGGGATTCATAAATTCCACCAGGGAATCCCGATGAGAATCCAGTGTACGAGCGTGACGTATTAATACAGAGATCCAATGCGATGATCCTTTGGATGGCTATCAGGAAATGAAGACAAGTATGGGAAAATTCGGATTCTGTTCGACGACGTGGGAATCCTTTAGGATTCAACTTGGATTCGTACATTCCAATAGGGAACCCCGATGAGAATCCAATGTGACGTTCCAGCGTGACGTTTCGGTACAGGGATCCAATGCGATGACCCTTTGGATCGCTGTCAGCAAGTGGCGACAAGTATGGGAATCCGATTGGATCCCTACGCCAATTTTTGCACGGGTTGGCGAAACATCAATTTTCTTCTGGCTCTAAGTGTGTTGTCACAACAAAGTCACATTTTTCGCATCCAACCGGTTTTTATCTTCTTATTTTTCATCAAGTCTGGATCAACGGTAAAGCAGCAATGTCAGATTATAAAAAAGACAACCGCAATAATAAAAAATCGCTTTCAACTAATTATTTGTGCACATTTCTGCACAATGATTGTGATAGTCAATGATTTTACGCTCCCTTCGGATAGTTGTTACTCGTCTAGGAAAGTCGGATTACTGTTTGGGGGAAAAAATGAGTTTCGGTAACGATCCGTTACAGCCGTGGTCTTTTTGTGTCACGAAACGAAAGTTGGGGTTGAAGAAAGTCCACAGGGGTACATACAAGGTATGGTCGGAGCAAGAGCAAGGGCGCACCGAGGTTGTTAGAAAGGTAACCTTGACCCAAGGATGAACGACCCTCCAAAGCTCGTGACTGCTCTCCCCTCATCAATACGATCCCTCCACTTTCCCCTGTTTCCCACCCCTTCGTGTTTATATACCTCTTCGCTGGAGATTGCACGGCCACCCCCGTTGCCCTGCCCCCGCCGCCCGTGACTTTCATCCCGCGGGCAAGCCCGCACAACCACCCACCGTCGATCGTTCTTCTGGTCTGTGTGTAGAACGGTATCCCGTCTCCACCATCCCTCTTCATCCCCTTACTTCATCGCAACCCCCTTGCCGAGTATTCTCGCCCTACCCCTAGCCCTCTCTTTGTCGCCGTCGCTCTCTCCGGGCTCGCACCCCCACCTCCCTTTTGCCATCCCCCCTTTTTTCTCGTAGTATTCCTCCAACCTACGTATGCCCTAGGTACTGTAGTGGATGTATCAAAATTGATGGTTTACCACCTCAATTGTCGAAAAATGACGAATACGATCTATTTCGCGTTCTGTTCATCCCCCGCGCAATCACGCAAGTGGCAGACTACAATGACGAAAAACGACTTGGGCTGACTAGGTGCGTCATTGGGTGATGCTAATGAATTACTCATTGGAAAAAATGGAATATTCGGTTGTTTTGAGGATTATTCATCCCATTGGACTAATGAATACTCGGAATAGTCAAATATTTTAGTGTTTGAGTTCAATATTTCGCTGGTAACTGGTGAATAAACATTTTCGATGATTCAAGTGATTTTAGTTCTGTGTATAAAGGAAACGCGGGGAAAAAATCCCTTAGAAACAGAGATGGCAAAATTGATTGATCAAATATTTGAAGTATGGTCAAACTAAACTAGGAGGTTATGTTTTCGTATGGTTGGTTCATGGGCGCAGGATCAAATGAATTTGGTGGGCTCTAAGGTGGTCGACCTGTGTGAGCTTTGAGAATTTTTATTTATTTTTATTTTTGCATATTTTTAATCGGGAACATGTTATAAATAGTTTTTCAGGAAGGGGAACTCTACGGTCCTGGTACTGTAGATTGAACGTAAGTCTATGAGAAGCAAGCTTTATCGCGTTCTAAATCTTTCAACGCGTCTTTCTTGAAACTAGTTTCTGAAGTCGGTTGCGAGGGTTGTACAAAAAGTATTGCACGAATCGGGTTGCAATTTTTTTAACCATCTACAGACTCAAGCCCAAGTCCCTGGGTCGCGGGTTAAATTTTATTTTTTTATTCAGTTTTTTCAGCTGATAATGTAACGAGAAAATACACGGAAAGTGACTTTTTGCATGAAAGTCCGCCAGATTAGATATCTTCTAGACTAAAAATAACGCAATGTTTTCGCATTATTGCTTAAGGTAACCAGAACGGGCTGATTCGTGACAGCCGTTCGACACTGCCATTCTGAAGAGGTCCCGTTCGAACGCCCTTTAGGGACACCCACACTGGATATATTCATTAAATAAAATTACAGTTCAATATCGAAAAATTAACGAAGAAAAATGATTAAAATATGTTTAGTAGTCGTCAAAAAAAAATCCTGAAAAACGGCTTGAAAACTGGGCATCACACAGGTCAACCGTTTTAACGGGCTACATCTACCTAGGTGGGTAAAAAAGTGCATTTTCCAAAAAATATTTTTATTCGATAGTATCACCTTTTACCTATATTCCCTGAAAATTTCATTGAAATATCCCTAAAATTGAATGGGCTACAGCTTCTAACAGTCGACCGGGCGAGCGTTTTTCTCGCAACACTGTTTTCAAAGTTGGTGGACATGATATCTCGAGAACCACTCGATGGATTATTTCCGCATTTATAGAAGATACGATAAGAAACGTTTAAAGGTCGTTGACGATCTCACTTTTTCAAAATCGATCTTTATTTTCAAATAGTTGCGTAAAAATGACGACTTTTTTCATTAATTTTGTATGCGCGAGTTTCAGTTCGTCGCCACGTTGTTAGAAAAATTATTTTAAAAATCGACGATCGTCAACGACTCGTATCTATTGTTAACTTAAATAACCCCTTTGGTTTTTAGATTTTGGGTGGACCGTTTAAGGATGTATGGCAGCTACTGCAGAGTCGTTACAGAACTGATTATGCAATTTGCAAAAATCGCATTTAAAGACTAAATAAAATAATTGTAGTATTCATTGAAGCTAAAAAGGAGATTTACCACAGCTCAAAGTAAAACATGCGGTACAGAAAGAAGAATTTTCAATTTTTAACTGCAAATTTAGTTGCTGATTTGATGTACGTTTTCCCTGACGTTGTCGTGGTTACGACATACGAGCTAAAGAAATACGAAAACGGTCCCATTTAACTCGCAATATCTCGAAAAATATATGGGCACATGTCGATTTTTTTTTAACGTATCATGCATATTACAGCGATACCGCACAAAAGTTTTTTTTACAAAAGAGTACTCCGGAAATACCTTTTTTGCCAATGTAAAGGGAATTTTGGACGTACAGTCCTATGTTCCCCGTGTTAAATGACCCAACTTTGAATTCGTTTATCTCAGCATTCACGTGGGCAAATTTTGTTTTTTTAATCTCAAAAAGTTCTCGATATTTTCCTTTACAATATCAGTGAGTTTCAATTCGAACAGTAGTAAATAACTTAGTTGCCATACATCCTTAAGCTGGAGTGTCCACCGCCAAACGTCGCGAAAAAAAATTCATCATCTGCCGGCGGCTATGTTTTCGTTGTTGTTCTGCATTGTGTGGTGATTTTTTTTAAAGGCTCTCAATACATGTACCTTTGTGTTATAAATGCGTTTCTTTTTCACCAATCGTTTCCCAGACAAAAAATAAATTTTTCCATTTTTTCAGGCGTGTAGGTAGATGTAGCCCGTTAACTCAGTTAGAACCGAGGGTTGTTGAAAATTCCGAATATGGAGGAAATGTTTGAAATGTCGTGTTTTGAAGCATCGACACCGTTTTACAGAGCCACCCGATCCAGCAGTTGAATGTCCATTCTTGGCAACATTGTGATTGTCTCTTTTGGTGCAGCCTGTCTTTCGTGGTTTGCCGGGACTGCATGTGCAGTCTACCACGGCGTTATTTTCCGCCGTAAAAACTCACTGAGGGGTCGTCTGCTCTGTCGGTAGACCGTCGATTTTTTTTTCAACCCCTCCTCGCGTTCCCTTCCCTCATTTTTTCTCCGTCCCTCCTGCGACTTTCGGTCTGCCATTTCTTTCGAAGTCTAAACCCGCCTTTTGTACACTTGGGAGCGCCCTCTGTAGCTACCTCGGTGAAAGACGAAAGTGGAGAGAGTCGTACATTACCATAGCGAGTTGAGGGGCTCGTGGAAAGGTATGGGGAAGCGCGAGGGTGACACGATGGTGTAATTTCAAGGCCATCCAAGAGCACCAAGAATCCTGCACAAGGGCAATTTACGGGGAAAGCTCGAGGACTCGTTTTTAGCAGCTTTTGGATCTCCGCGTAGCGTAACAATATGAAGGCAGTGGCGAGTGCATCGCCGCTTTGGAATTCGGAGATTTCACGTGCCCTTCGCGTATATTTGCATTGAAGGGCTTGAAGGGATCGAGGACACTGTGCCCACGGGACCGCGTACGTACGGCACAGTCACGTTTGTCGTTCGAGTGTTTCGAATAATTGGAGTAACGTTCATCAGCTTTTTTTTTGTCTTGCCCTCGCACAACTCTCAACTTCGCCTCTTATCCTTCAAAGAGGACTGGCGCTACCAAAACCTACAATCGAACGTAACTTTGTTCGGGTGTACTTCCGCAAAGCCTATACCACCGATTAAGGGGTCTTCTCACTGTAGACGCTAAAAACGCTATTTTCAGGAATTTTTTTGATAGGTTTATATTGTAGATATTTATGTAAAAGTTGTTACACTTGATAAATACACTTTTGAAATATACATTTTAAAAAATTGAATGTATGTAACCCAAACAAACTTTAAACGCGTTTTTCTCCAAATGTTTTTCGACGGTTTGTTGATAAAATCTTCGAAACTACTGAACCGATCCTTATGAAATTTTGACCACATATTCTTGACAACTATAGCTATAGGGCATGTCAAGGATTTTTAAAATTTTTAATATTCTCTTTTTTGCCAAAAACTGGGAAAACACGTTTTTTTTGTTTTTTCGAGAAATGTCCGTCATTTTGTTATTTTTGCATATATCAAAAAACGTATGATATGCGCTATAGCCGTTGACATACTGAATTTGAAACCGTTTGATTTTGATGTTTGATCCATCTCCGAGATTTCATCAACAGCGCAGACCCACAATTTTTTTAGGACATTTTTTTAACTACGTCTATAAATAGTGACTTGAATAAATCATTTTTTAAAATGTATTTCGCAAGTGTATTTATTAAGTGTAACAACTTTTATATATATCTATGAAAGAAAACCTATCAAAAAAATTCATGAAAATAGACTTTTTAGCGCCTGAAGTGAGAAGACCCCTTAATTTGGAATTTCGTGTACCCATGTATTTTGACTCGCTGATCACGAACATGATAGTGAAAATTTCTGCAAATTTGATTTTCAAAGTCAAATCTCACAAAAACTGATTTTTCAATGTTTTTCTTCTTTATTTTGATAAAAGTCGATCTTAGAGAAAAACGTTTCGCACTAAAGTTGTAGCCTATGAAAAGATTGATCTTTTATATTCTATACAGTTTTTGTGCATAACCATTCTGTTTCGATAAAAATGGGATAATGCTCCAATAAGTACATTTTGCTTAACTCCATTATGTTGGAGTATATTGATTTTTGCAGATTTGGCACCGTTTTGAAAAAAAGTGTCGCTTTCTACTGAAAAAGCGGCTTTAATGTGTTAACGGGGTCCTCTAGTTTCTCGGGTCGAAAAAATCGATTTTTTTTTTCATAAATCACATCTACAACATGTGTAGAAAATGTGTGCCAAAGGATTTTTCGATATTCGAAGTGGTTCACAAGTATAAATCACATGCGCGAACTTTCAAACGCGTTTTTCTCGAAACACCATTTTTCGAAACGGTGACCACGATATTTCAGAAACTACTGCACCGATCTTGTTAAAATTTATACAGCATCTTTAATATGTTATAAGCCAGCGATTGAACTAGGATTATCATGATTGCTTCGATAGTTTTTTTTTTGTACCAGCGAAAAACTTAAGAAAAAATGAGTAAAAAATAGAATGTAATTTTCAAAAGTATATAAAAAAGTCAATTTTTGTAATTTAGAATTCACTCTAGTTCAATCGCTAGTCTTAAATATGAAGATTAATATGCCGTTTGGTTTTTTTATTTCAGATAAGCAGAACAGCCGCAATCTTGGTCACCGTCAAGCACCTCTTTTACTTGATGTCTTCCTGTCGGCCACTATAACGTTTATTCTGTTATATATTTTGACTTCAAAAAATTTGTAAAGCTTATTTAAATGTTAATAAAGATTATGCAAAAACAATGAGATTGATTATTTCGATGCTTTGCCCGTAAAAAATTATTGAAAAAGCCGTAAAAAAACAGCCGAGAAACTAGGGGACCCCGTTAATAAAAACCGTAATTGTTAGTCGATGGTAAACATCGTGTGTACTTCGCTAGAAAATTTATCTAAAAATCTACAGTTGTAATTTGAAGACTAACCGCGGCCGCCCGATTTTCAAAACATGGTTTCAAGAAAAACGCGCTTAATGTTTTTAAACCATTTTTCTTCGGACCATATCATTCTATGACGTTTAAGATTGCATCGTTGGAATGCAACGATTTTTTTTGTTGATTTCTCATTTCTTTATTTTTATGCTTTTCCGAACCCTTCTTTTTTGCAAATTGAGACCATAAATCTCTAACAAGAGTACATAAAAATGTTTGAGTGATTTTTGCCGCCAAAAAAATTCGAACAATTAAAAAGAATTGATTTTCGTTGCGTTCCACAGTAGGAGAAAAGCCCAAAAACCTGGCCAAAACCCCAAAAAATAAATTTTCGAAATAGGGTCAGTTGAGTAGTCATTCAGGTAGAGGACTAGTAACTGCATTCTATTGTGGAAGGGAAAGCCCTTTAAGTGTATACCTGCGCCGCAGCGTCAGTTGGCAGTTAGTGTTCGTGAAGAGTGTACGTGTCACGCGCTGAACAGACGAAAATAACGCTGACTTCAAAAACCCATAACTTTAAAGTGACGGGTTTAATTTCAATTCTGCAACATGGATACGACTTCTGGAGGTATGTAGAACATGTTTTTACATCGGTTGAATCTAAAGTTTATGTATAAATGATTGAAATGTAGTATAGCCTTCGGCATAAATAAAATTGAATAATTTTGAAAACTTATATTTTCAACGGTCCGAAAAGTTATATATTTTGTCACATTTTGCAAAGCTCCTAGTCTCGGCCTTTAGTTTAATGTATAAGCTTTCGAAATTTACAAGAGTTACCTGCGGAAAACGTGCGTCTTGTCCGTTATGATTTTTTTCGCATCGTGCGGTAGCCGAGCGTGCACGCGGCACTATTGAGCAGCCTCTGCGCCTCTACCTGAGAATGGGTGAAGTAGCATCATAACGGACAAGACGGCTGTTATACGCTTGAAATAAATTATTTTAATATTAATGTATGTGTATATATATATATATAAATTTTCTGTGATTTAATTATGATATATACGTATGCATATATATATATACATATTAAAATCAACCACATAAAAATTTCTTAAATATGAATGAAATGTTATAACATTCAAATAAAATATTTGAATATATATATATATATAGAGACGAATTTTGCGCCGAGATTGAAGCCGTGCCGGGAGTTGTAATAGATACAAACTCGGATAATGATTCTGACTCCGACTCCGACTCCGATTACGATTTTGATTAAGAATAAAATTTTCTATTTTTGAAACGTTCCGTATGTATTTTGGAAATAAAAATAATAATTGCGTAGAATACACTGTTCACGTTTATTTTATTATGATGATTTTTTTAAATATATTAATTTATCTATTTAGCAGGATACTCGGCCATTTTGTTTATAACAATTTGCTGTAAGCTCTTTGTTGCAAGCTATAAACAATAGATATCGGATTGGTAATCAGCGACCTTGAAAACCCGTATATACCAATTTTTGTCAACATCTGGTAACTTTTTAACGTTCATGTCGGCCATATTGGATCGGCCATTTTTTTTACGATAATTTGGCTTGCGGATTCGTAATCAGCGACCTTGAAAACCCGTAAATACCAATTTTTGTCGACATCTGGTAACTTTTTAACGTTCATGTCAGCCATATTGGATCGGCCATTTTGTTTACGATAATTTGGCTTTCAGATTCGTAATCAGCGACCTTGAAAACCCCTGTAAGCCAATTTTCATTCCCGTCAAAGGTCATTTGAGGTTTTGGCCAGGTTTTTGGGCTTTTCTCCTACTGTGCGTTCCAACGATGCAAACTTCAACGTCATGCAATTCTTGGAATGTTCACACCTCATTTAAGACAATAAAAAAAGCGATACATTTTTTGTTTTGAAAAGTATATAAGGCTTTCAAAAAGTGACTTTCGCTTCTTCCCATACAGCTTCAATTATAAAAAATACCGAATATCCTGATGTCATGTGGTACGAAAAAAAAAAAACAAAATACCCGAAAGTTGTTTCCGAGTATGGCAAGGCAGCTATCAATGGATGGATCTCCGATCGATCTGTCATCTCGAAGGACGCGATCCGTTCCTTCGCAGTCTATATGCGAAGGGGATCGTCATTAACGGAGGTGAATTTAAACTGCGGGTCTCAAAGCCAAGCCGAAGTGGCCTAACAGGTGGGAAGCGGACCACAGTCCTCGACTAGGGCGGAGAATCTTGGGCTACTTTTAGAATTCGTTAGTCTGTTCTATCAATTTTTTTCTACAACAACGATGTTCGTTTTCTTTTCGGTGCAAAATCCTTACTTGCAACTCATCGATATTGCCCTTTTTCCTTACAAGATTTAATAAAAATTCGAGGCCGTCAAGCCTTTCGTAGGGATTTCTACGTGAGAAATATTTGCAGGAAAAAAGAGTTATCCTGTTGAGAAATAAAGCAATTATGAAAATTCACACCAGTGGAATGAATTAATGAAATGCCGTATTTTCGAGATAATCTCAGCTTGAAGCAAATATCCATCGGTAAGGTCATTTCCAGCTATTTTCTTCCTCGTCATTTGAGCGTTCGGCAAAAGACACTAATTACATACGTCGCTGATACACCATGGGATGACGGACGAAAATTTCGCGATTTCAAAAGCTGCGAACGAACATATTTGCTGCTAACGACTCACCGATCCAGTATTCATAGCCTAGGCAGTTTGCAGCGGATCATTAAAATAGAACTAATCGAACTCTTTTATTAATCTGTCTGCATCTCGAGAATGATTGATCACGTCTGATGTCTTTACCTGCAACAAAAAAGAATACAAAACATTTTTATTTCATGTTTTCGACCCAAACACAGTTGAAAAAAAAAACAGAATGATGCCTCAATAGCTAAATTTCAACGCCGCGCGCTCGCTTCCGTGTGTGAATATGCACCGAGTCTTAAGGCGGAGGATACCTTTGGCGAGGAAGATATTTGCTGATTTTTATGATTTTTTTTAAAAGAAAAAATTTCTTTACTTTTCTTGAGACTTAGGGTATATGTTATTAGTACCTTCGGCTGTTACATGGTAGTTTTTTTATTATCCTTTAAAAATGGCCGAGGTATGGCAGGGTCTTCTAAACTGAATTTTCAAAACTGGCGTGACGTACAGCTAAAAAACCAATCGACCGATTCCGATGAAATTTGGTGTAAATCTTTTTAACTTTATTGTCTAAAACATGACCCTAAATGTTAAAAAAAAATTTAAGTATTTTTTTATTGCAAAATGTAGCCATTTTTCCGGAAAATTCAATATTTTTGTTTCAAATCGTACCATTTCATCAATTTTCAACAATTCTCACTTATTATTGGTTTATATTCTGTGTGCGAGTGTCAATGAAAGAAAAATCTTCCTTGGCTTTGTTTCAGATTATTCCCGCCGACGCTACTCGTCACGCCGTCTGACACCATCCGCCGCAACACGTTTAGAAGACCGTGCCATACCACCTCCTTTTTTAACATTAACAAAAATAATAAAAAAATACCATGTAACAGCCAAAAGTAGTAATAAAACATACCTTAAGTCTCAAAAACGTCAAACAAATCTTTCCTTAAAAAAAATCTTGAAAATCGGAATTTTTTTCCTCGCTCCTTAAAATCGATTTATGAAGACGCAGCGTAAAAATTCTGACTATAATGATTATCCGTCTCGCCAACTCGTCCGTGAATTTCTTTGCCTCCAAGCTAAAGTAGCATTGACATGCACTGTCTCAAATATGCCTGTACATGCATATACCACGCACTGTCTATACGGATTCGTGTCAAGTTTTTTCTCCTTAGCATGTGAAGCTTGTATTCGAAATTCGCCATATTTTGGATCAAGTGTCAAAATGGGTAGACAGAAACGGGACTTTCGTTGTTTCATTGTTCCCAAATTGGAGCGACCGAGCCTTAAAAAAACGAATGGTGAATTGAGTGGACCCAAAAATCTGACCTGATCGAATTCCCGGACCACCATGCGGTAATTTTAGGCAAAGTGCTAATTGACAAAGTTGAATCTAGGCCATCCGGGAATACGTGATTTCATGACCTGATCTGAATGACCCAACGCAAAAAGACTCTTGGTTCTCGGCGCGTGAGGACAGTTGACCTGTACCCGACGATTATTACTGGGTGCACCAATCACCGGCGACCGTTCCGAATTTCCAATATCCAAATTTGTAAATGACACAATGGCTGTCCTGCTCGTTGCTGGACGTCACGAAAAATCAAGAATCGCGTCTACGTGTCGCGTATAGCTTGTACCTAAATAACTCTGCCAACCTACATTACCAGTTCCATCTGGGTCGATCGATTCGTCATAAGCGGTCGTCAATTAATGGATAGAAATGAAGGGGAAAAACAGAATTGTCGAACGGTTGATTCGATTGAAAACTTTATCGTCCCGCATTCATTTGGGTTCGCATCGGTGGATCTTTTTATTCTTGCAACAGCTTGGAAAATTCACGAAGTCAAATCTACGAATCGTTGGAAGACTCAACGGCCCAACGTTGCAGAAATATCCGCGTCGCGAGTGAGGCTTGCCGTGCAGCAATTGGCGTAGGGATGCAATTGGATTACCATTATTGTCCCCACTTCCTGATAAGGATCCAATGGGTCATCGCATTGGATCCCTACACTAGATGGTGTTGAAGGTTGCATCGTTGGAATGCACCGAAAATCCTTTTTATTTTTTATTTCCTTATTTGCTCGCCATTTAAACTCTCCTTTCACAGTTTTAGAGTATAGATTCCTAATAAGGATCTTGTCAAATATTTCAGTGATATTTGTAGCCTCAATGTGCCAACGAAAAAATTGGACAATGTGAAGAAAAAATCATTTTGTTGCATTTCAACGATGCAAATTTCAATACCATTATACTAAAATGTCACGCTCGTACATTGGATTCTAATGGTTTTTGTTCTGTTGAAATCCAATGTACGAATCCAATTTGACTCCTGAAGGATTCCCACATTATCCAACGGAATCCGATACGATTCTCGATGGATCCCATCGCATTCTGAACATTGAATGCTCTAAACAAAATATATAGATGGATAAGATAAGTAGATATTTGAAAAAAATAAAACTTGTCTTAGAAAAGTATAAATTTCTTTTATAAGTATATTTTAACGGGTTAGATACCTTGAGGCGAGAAAAACATTTGCTGATTTTCATGATGTTTTTTTAAAGGAAAGATTTGTTCGCTATTTTTTAGATTTAGGGTATGTTTTGTTTCTACTTTTGACTGTTACAAGGTATTTTTAAATTAATCTTTAAAAATGGCGGGGTATGGCACGATCTTCTAAGCTGCTTTTTCAAAACTGGCGTGACGTATAGCTAAAAAACTAATCGACCGATTCGGTTTAAATTTGGTATAAATCTTTCTAACCTTATTGTCTAAAGCAT
>OX101785.1:22481357-22508746 GCA_944452715.1 Ophion slaviceki | reverse complement strand
AGTTTGCATCGCAAGGCAACGAAAAAAATTTTCTTCGCATTTTCCAAATTTCCTTTGTCAGATTTGACCTACGAAAATCGAGCAAACATTTTTGGTGGTTCAGCAATCTAGAACCTAAATCTGGTAAAAATTACTTTGGATAATAATAAAAATGAGAATTTTTGTTGCATTCCAACGATGCAAACTTCAACCCCATGAGATGGACAATGTGACGCTGCAAGGGGAGATTTTGAATGAAAAAGCAAGGGGATTAACAAATATGACTGGAAATGTTATCTCGTTTGTTTTTAGGTCAGAGGAAACACTTCTTAGTGACTAAAAAGCCAGTGCCTCACTTTCTTTCGAGATGGTTGATATTTCGTGAACATAAACGTCATTTGTTGATTATCGAAACGGAGAATTTCAATCAAAACCTCTTGCACTCCCATTCTTTTTTCCTCAACGAAGAATGAACTTCGAAAATCGCATTGGCAGCTTTTGCAATGCATCTGATATTCTATAAACGATGAAACATCCCGCGAGAAATACATAAAGTAACTTTGCAAAGTAACGAGATTGAGTTAAGTCGTTGATTCAATTAGCGTTCTCAAGGGACGTTCTTTACGCGTTACGTGGCTTTCAATAGTTGGGTATTCTCTGACCACACGAGAAACCTTAAAATCTCGATTTTTCGGCTCTGACGAGTGTCATTGCTGTTTTTCGACATTCGCAGTCTCATGTGCTATACCACCATCACATTCGTGGTGACATGATTTTCTTCCTTGAACAGCATAATAGACTTTGCATCGTTGGAATGCAACGAAAATGATTTTTTCTCGGATTGCCGTATTATTTTTAGCAGATTCAGGCCACGAAATTCACTCCAACATTTTTCAGAATTCTTATTTAAAATGTATAGCCGAAAGCTGCAAAAAGAGGAAATAAAGAAGTTTTTAAAAATCGACAAAAATGTTCGTTGCATTCCAACGATGCAAACTTCAACATTATGACTGTGGACCGAGATATTTTTTTTCCGTGACAGCTATTTTCTCTGGAATGGAAGGTCGAGAGAGCTGGAGAACACTTTCACGCAGGACCCGCACCCCAAACGGTTTTCATACCGGTGAAAAATCGTTGGTAGCAGCCTTATGCTAATTGCGAAGGCCTAAAGGGGGAAAAATGAAGATCGCCTCGTTAAAAGTTCTCATGTACGAGCTTCGCTTCTTCCCTGGCGAAATCACTCGCAATTTCTCTCCAGCCGATGTGCCAACTGAACCGGCACTTCCCTCGTTTTCTAAGCAGCCGCGCTCAAATCGAGCGTGAAATTTGCGTCGAGCCGCGGTCCGCTTAGACGTTCTCGAAATACAATTCGCATTAAAAGCCCGATTCCCATACGTTCCCTCCCCCCACCCCTCCAGCCCTCTCTCATCAGCATCTGTACGTAAGCGTATGCAAGACGCAAAGAGAGAGAGAGAGAGAGATGACGGTGGTTGCTCGTCAAATCGTTCTGCTGTTCACGAAAAACCTGTTACGTTGCGCATTTCGGACTACCTGGCTTACTATGTAGATACAGCACTTTACGAATATTATATATACTATATGAAGTCGATGTCTCCAGCGAAACAGGAGGGGAGATTTGACACGGCACGTTCTAAGTAGCCATCTACTGGCCATAACTACTGCCCTTTTTTTTTTAATCTCACTCTTGCTCTCACTCGACTCACTCTCCTTTCTCTTTCTCCTCTGCCGCTTCTTCGTGACAATGATCCTCAACATTTCACACGCAGCTCTCTCTCTCTCTCTCTCTCTCTCTCTCTCTCTCTCTTTCTCTCTTTCTCTCTTTCTCTCTTTCTTTATTCATTCCAATTGCTGAGCGATCGGAATCCTTCATTGGTGCATTTTTTTACAATACTTGAAATACATTCTCATGATGCCTATCAAGGAAAAGTTGATCATTTTTTACGAGATGCGTTCAGTAAGGCACGGAAGAAGATGCAGTCTATCAGGCTACAATAATAACAAAAAACACTAAAAAAACAGGGCAGGCGTGATAGAAATCATTATGTGCTCGTCGAACTGAACGCCGAATCAAATCAAGTAAAATTGCCTCAGGTCGGCAGCAACGCAGTCCACAAATGTGGTGTTGAAGTTTGCATCGTTGGAACGCCACGGTGGTTCTTTATATCCTCGTTTCTCTATTTTTAATGTTATACAAAGTCTTTTTTTTCTTGAGGGGTGAACGCTGAAAATTTGGGTGATTTTCGGAAATTTTTTGGAAGAAAACTACTCAATTAAATGTTTCGGAAATTTAAGAATATATTTGGCTATATTTGACCTATATTACATCATTTTTTCGTAGAAAAATATTGAGATCCAAGCGACTTATGCGCTGCCTTCGGAGGCGCCAAAAAAAAGTCCTCCACTGCTGACATGATTCCGGCCGATTGAGTAGCTGAAACCGAAAAAGGAAAAAATGTCGTTAAACTGAAAGGTATTTCCTGTACAGTGACGTAGGATTTTTGAAAAATATCAAAATCTAACAAAATGGCGTAATTATGAAAAAAGTCTGTTTTCTTGCCTACAAAATGGTCGTTTTTTTCTATGCCAAATCGTCAATTTTCATCCAATCAAAAACATCCTACTTCATTGTAGATCAAATATATTCAATAGTTCTCAGCTCAAATTTCAAGTCAATCGGATAATGGCTCTGTGAGTTACAATGTCAGCAAATTTGAAAAATCTCATTTCGAGAAAAACGCGTTTAAAGATTTAACTATCGATTTTTGCAAGATAAAATTATATTTACCATAAAAACTGCTAATCAGCTATACCTGGCCCATACAATGGACCCTCCCCGTCGTCGAATAATGCCTGCTGAGAGGCTGAAGCTTTTCACACTGGTATACGCCCTTAAATTGATTCCCTGGATGTCCAAATAAGTAATTTATCGATGAGGAATTTTTGTAAGCAAAATCTGCTCAATGACAGTTTGAAAGTATCAATTTTGGCACAGTCCAACGATGGAAACATCAATATCATCCACACATTGACTGCATGATGTTGAAGTTTGCATCCTTGCAATGAAACGAAAAATGAATTTCGATTTCAACTGTGAAAATCCCTCAAACGTTTTACGTTTTCTTATTAGAAATTCACGATCTCAATTTGCCAAGAAAAGGCTTTGGATTATGATAAAAATAAATAAATGAAAAATGAACCGGAAAAATCGTTGCATTCCAACGATGCAAACTTCAATATCATTCGACTGCATGCAATCTCCTCAATCACAAACGATCAGTCAATGTGAAATCGATTTGCTGAGAACTGACAGATAATTTGATTTTTCAACTCCCCTCGATCAAGCACGATGTGAAGTTTGCATCGTTGAAACGCAACGAAGATCAATTCTTCTCAATTGTTCGAAATTTTTTTGGTTGAGAAAATCACTGGAAGATTTTCACGCATCCTTATTAGATATCACGACCTGAATTACCAAAAAAATAAAGCTTTGGATAAGCATGAAGATAAAGAAATGAACGAAAAAATCTTTGCATTTCAACGATGCAAACTTCAACGTCATTGATCGAGTATAGGAAGAAAGTTTTCTTAAACAGAAGCACTGGACGAGGTTGATGTTTGATAGTGTCGCAATTGGCATCGTTGGAATGAAAAAGGAGAATGTGTTTTTTTATTTTTTCAAACATCTTTTTTTATATAATCCAGTTTTCTCTAATAACGATAGAAAAAATCGTTTAATTGTCGTACCCTGAGTACGAGAAAAAAGTGAGCAATCAATGATAAGTCAACTTTCGTTGCATTGTACCGATACAAACTTCAACATCATGAAGTTTGCATCGTTGGAACGCAATGATAATTGATATTTCGGAATTCCTCTAATTTCTTTCGACAGCTTTTGCCTATAAAAGTCCCTCAACTATTTTCAAACATACTTATTCAGCGATTTACAATATAAATCTATAAAAAAAGATTTATAACAATAAAAATACAAAACGTAAAGTGTAAAAGATAACTTTCGTTCGTCGATTGTCGAATTGAGTCCAACGATAAACGCAGCCACGTGAGACAAGGCAGCCTGGAAAAATTGGCGAATACAGCCGACCAGATAATGTATGGTGAATGAACTCCGGATGCATAAACGTATATAGGTAAATAAGCAGACACGTAAGACAGGATTATAATCGACACATGTAGAGGAGAGTCGGGTACAATGTATCACGAGGAACTGTGAGTTAGATGCGATTTCTCGTAGGTTTGTACCTCGTAAATTCCAAAATTTTTTGTGTTGGACCGCGATTTATATTTTGTTTCGTCAGGCCCAAAACAAAGTCGATAGGAGCTCACAAAGAGTTATTGAAAATTGAAAATGGATTTTAGACTTGGAAAAACAAGATTTCGCTCGTCGGAAGAAACGTAAAATATAACGTAACTTTCTGTAGCGGCTCGGGCCTTCGGTCCTAATCGATAGTTTTATTATTCACGATGAGCTCAGTGACTTGTGTTTTTCCAATTGTAGTTTAATTAATAGTTATTTTCAGCAATAATCAAATATTTGACTAGTGGGGTACAGTGTATCACCGCGATGTGGGGCACAATGCCCCGACTCCCAATGAGGAAACAAAGAAGTGACGACGCTCCGAAGAAGCGCAATGTGATTGTGATTTGTGATTTGTAAAAATAAGACGTTCCTGTGATATTACTGATTTTATACTGATACCGATATACTGATTTTGTTTGAGTTCGTACTTTTATGGGTAAAAATCTGTTATCTATGATACAAAAATACAAGAGTTTCAACCGCCTCATTGTACCCTACGTTTCGCAGTAGTTGACACACTGTACCCACCTCTATGATACATTGTACCCCCCATGGAGATTTATGTATGTAAAATATATGCAGAACATATATGCTACATATATAGATATCGGTAGCATATGTAGTGACGAAAAATAGAATAATACGTATATATTCAGTATATATGCACCGAATATATGACGCATATATGAGGCATACACGACGCATATATTTTCGATCTATTTTTTTGTCAGAAAAATATATCAAAAATGTATTTGCATATATGACTCATATATGTGTCATTTATGCGTCATATATGACGCATACATTTTTGATACATATTCCTGACAAGAAATATATGCTGTGTATAAACACTTACAGTTAAACTTAATAAAACTTAAAACTTAAACTTAAAAGAACTTAATTTACAGTTAAAGTACGCTATTACATATAAACACTACATACAGTGTATATATGCAGTGCATATATATAGTGCATATATACATATATAGTGTATATATGTACCATTTATGCAGTATACATGTGGTATGTATGCAGTGTGTTTGCAACATATATGCTAAATATATGTGGTATATATGCAGGGTAAATGCTACATATATCATTGATATATGATATATTGATATACAGTAATACCACGCATATACATCTCATATATAAAAACGTTACGAAAATTAGATTTTGGCACATATATGCAACATATATTTTCAATATGTGGCATACATTTCACATATATTACAATTATTAATAAAATAAATTTGCTGTATATTTTTGCGTATATAAATTTCCACGGGGGACCATATGGGGTACAACGAACCAAGCCGCACATTTTTTTCGATCCCGTTATTTTGGTATTTTAAATCTTTTTGCAAAACAATTTAGGAACTTCATTGTACGCCCAAAGGTCTATAAAATCGGTAATGACCTTTTTTTCTAATCAGACTACCTCGGTTAGAGTAAAAAGTTCGTTAGAAAAAAAGTGACACACTGTACCGCACCTTCCCCTACATAGTGGACTGGCTATTTGAGACACCTGGCGCGGGGTGTATAGATAAAGTAGAGGAAACACGAGTGGATAACAAGTCGTTCTCTCGTGCATCCCTTGGCTCTCCTTTCGTCCTTTTTTTGTCTTCTTTCTCTCTCTCTCTCTCTCCCTCTCACGTCTAACTCAATATAACGAGACATGTCGGGCCACCCGTTGGGACGTTTATTCCTTCGTAAGAATACCACCAACACGTCCCGAGCCGCATACATGTATCTCCACATACGTACTCTCGGTTAACAAGAACTTATACTTTTTTTCACGCATAATACGCGCATCCAGTACGAGAGCAACGAAGAATGAGAGGTTGCGTGCTTGAAAAAATAAAAATAAAAATAAGAAAAGAAAAATCGCGAGACCCGGTTCACCGATACTTTCTCATAACCCCTTGAACCCGATTAGAATATGACTAGGGAACGAAACTAGAAGTATGGTCAGTAGGAAAAAGTAGCTGAGAGTCGTCGACCCAAGTGGTCAAGCTGGGGCACACGTTGCTCCGGCGATTCTCCAACTATACGTAACTATGTACCAGCGTGTATTCATACACGCGTGCGTGTGTGGGTATGCATCTAGCGCCCGTTGCGGGGTTTGGGTCCGGCAAAGGTGCACGTGCGACGCGCCAACCGCCTCACACTGGCAACCCGGAAGCATAGGTGCTTTTCCGGTTTAGCGCTAGGGCACACATTCACTCGACACGTATTACGAGTATGTTGAAACCGGTATTAATATACTTTTATCGCTCGAGACCGCAGAACCGCGTGCGCTTGTTTGATTTTCCATGGGAAAAATCTTCCGTGTCGATGTGCAGGGGATGAAACGTGAGATGCTGGGGTTCGCCGGTCGTACGGGGGAGAATAGGGGCGGGGTCGAGCCGAGCGGATATTCGAAAAATAGACTTTCTTTTTATAAATATTATACTTTTTTGATACAAATCTATTCACCATCTGACGAAATTAACTTTTCAGGAAAATGGAGCAAAATTTGCGAGCATGACAAATGAATCGAGATTTGGCCAATTTATGTTGGCAAATGGAACAATATTTCCATGATCTACATGGAGAAAAAAAAATCTCTTGGATCAACGAAATTGTTCATGCAGATGCCGTTGAAGTTTGCATCGTTGGAATAAAACGATAATTCGATTTCTTTATTGTTTGTCATTGTTCAAAGCTTTTTTGTTGCAAATTGGGGTCGTAAATTCAGAATAAAAATAAGTGGAAATGTTTAAGCGATGGATTAAAAATTGATTTTTTTAAAATTAATATTAAAAAGAATGAATTTTTGTAGCATTCGAGCGATGCAAACTTCATCGTCAGTCGTGCACAGGTGGCTACCGAAATATTGACAGGAAGCATTGAAATATTTGATTATTCCGGGTTTGTTTGGGTTTGGTAAGTTTAGTCAGTTCAATGGAATGAATCATTTTTTAAATAACCGAATACTCCATTTTTTCAATAAACTATTTGCTGGCATCCCCCAATGACGTATTTCCTCAGCCCACTTGTAACGTGTACTTGTAACTTTTATATGCTATAAAGAAAAGCGAATATTTTTTTACCCTTGTCTTTTCGCTGTTTTCAGGATATACCTATCTTGGATTTGCACTGGTCGTCGAGCCATCCGTAGCAAGCGGCACTAAGAAACGGTGAGTCGAGGTTTTTTAAACTTCATTTTTTTACGATGTCGAAATTTGCATCGTAACGCGACGGAAATTATTAATTTCTTATTTGCCCAAATCTCCTTTGGCAGCTTAGGCCAAATCTCAGCTACGAAAATCCCTCAACAATTTTTTCACTTGCTTATTCACAGGTCTATAACCTAAATTGGCAAAAATGATTTTTTCACGTACTGAAAAGGGGAAAATAAAATTATCAAAAAGAATTTTTGTTGCATTCCAACGATGCAAATTTCAAGAGAATATTATTTTTTTTTGTGCATGGAGCACTGACCATTTTTGAACGGGTTACGAAAAAAATGTGGCTACGGCAAAATTCAAACCGTGTGTTTTTTTACATTGATTTTGATGAAAAAAAAAAACAGAATATTTTTATACACATTTGTTATCGATGATTCTAAAAAGAAGAATAATTAAATAAAGATGATATAGGTCGGTCAGTAACGATGGGCAATCGCGGCTTCATTAAGGTTTACGCGTGCTTGCATTTTCGCGGAAATTAAAATAAGTTTGCTGGCCGATACGTTCCTTTCGCTCGAGGGGAATAGGGTGTAATTGAGTCGATTCGAATGTACGATATAGAACAATAATTCTACAATTTTGACGTGGTGATCAACACTTTTACGGCCTGTATCAAGCAAGATCGCGTGTAATGCCGGGACAATTAGGAGGATAATCGGACACGTGCCCGTGAGCCAGGCAAATGGATAAAAAGTGAGCGAGAAAAAGAAGAAGCGACAGAGGCAGAAAGAGGGAGAGAGGAAGAGGGAGACAGAAATGCAGAGCGAAAGAGAGAAAAAGACCGATAACTATGGCACACAATTGGCAACAGCACCAGAGGTAGTTCAAAACCATCGCCAGTGCTGAAGTGTGGCAATAAAAAAACATCGAGCAGACTACTGCAGTGGAACTCAATATCGCAATTTTTTCAATTTTCGTGACATTCCAAGTCTCATGGATATCTGGAATATTTTTCCTATATATTTTTTTTTTAATTATTTTTTTAATACAGCCAATTTGAGAGTGTCTATAAAATGGGTTCATCCAATGAGCACCATCTTTCAGCCTTTCACTATTCAGCCTCTGTCCACCAAACGGACTTCTTCCTTTTAAATACACATTCATACGGATCAGATCAAATATATCAGCAATATATTTAATGTACAAAATGTGTTTGTCTCTATCGAATTTGCTTGGCACGAATGCGTTCAAGGCCATTCAGGCGAATATTTATTGCAATTTAACAAGTTCTAACTAAATTAAATACGAAAAATATTGACGATGCCTCGCTGGAAAGCAACGAAAATTATTTTTGATTTTTTTCAAATTTCTTCATTCGTTTCAATAATCAACAAAAATCTCCATCTGCTAAGTCAGATCTTAGACCTCTTTTGACGATTCCGAAAAACGTTCGAGTCGTTTTTCTCGTTTGATTATACCTAAAAAATTGGCAAAATCAAGAAAAAGAACAATTCTCATTGCATTCCAACGATGGAAACTTCATAGTGCTGAAGTTTCCATAGTTCGAACGCCACGAAAATTCTTCTGGGTTTTCTCATTTCTTTATTTTTATTTCCTCAAATATTTTTTTGCGACTTTTGGTTATAGATCTTTAAAAAGGGTCCTTGAAAATGTTTGAGTAGTTTTTGTAGTCGAAATGTGCCAAAAAAATCGGTAATACGAAGAAAATACATTTTCGTTGCAGTCCAACGATGCAAACTTCAATACCATCAAACTTCAACATAGTGAAAAGTGGCCAACTCTAATTCAATTAAACTCGGCAGTGAAACTAAGTTGCATAAAAGTAATTGAAATATGATTTCAATGGAAGAGAATTTTTTTTCAATTAAAATGCAATCTGCCAGTGTGCATGGTCGACGCCTTATTTGGGAGCCTCTGCATTGCCATGACTCGAGCCAGCAACGATCAGCCCCTCACATTCGTTCTCCAAGAGGAAGCGAGAGAAACACCCGAAAAAGCGTGGCACCTGCCTCCATATACGTATAGGCGAATGTGTGTGTGTGCCTGTCCGGGTATGCGAGAGAATTCTTATTCGATATGGCATAGCGCCGGTAAGCTCACCGAGCCCAACGACGTCGACCAAGCAACGTTATATTATATGGGGAAGACCCTGCAGACGCTCGGCGTTCGTTCCTTTTCGATAGTTTCCGAGCTCGTGCCACACAGCAACTGGCATTCTCTCGCGCTCCCCGATAGGACCCTCTGCTGCGATCTCTTATTCCCCAATTTCTCCTCCTGCTCGAAGCTCCTCACACTCGTGACTTTTTCCACGCTGTTGCACTGACTGATTGGATGGTATCGAAGTTTGCATCGTTCGCAGTCGAAAATTCATATTCATATCTTCATTTCCTCATTTTCAATATGGTAGCAATTTTTTTTTTTCGAAATTTGAAATCGCAGATCTGCCAATGAGCATCTTAAGGGGTCTTCTCACTTACGCTAAAAAAGGCTATTTGCATGAATTTTTTGATAGGTTTATATTATAGATAGAGATATAAAAGTTGTTTCAATTAATTAATACAATTTCGAAATACATAATAAATTTTTTTATGTATTTATGTAACCCAAACAAACTTTAAACGCGTTTTTGTCGAAACGTTTTTCGACGGCTTGTTGATAAAATTTTCGAAACTACTGAACCGATCCTTATGAAATTTTAATCATATATTCTTTACAACTATAGGTATGGAGCACACTGAAAAAAAAATTCGCTCATCCAAAAAAAATTCAGTTGGTTTAACAAAATGTATCTTTCAATACGTTCAACTGGATTTTTGATTGGCATAACAAACGTTTTGTTAATCTAACTGATAGTTTTAGAGGTGTGAACTGTAGCTTATTTAGCATGTCTGAGCAATTGTTAAAACAACAAAATTTCGAGACAACAAAATGCATTTTGCACATTCAACGATTTCCTTTTCTCAGTGCATATCGAAGATTTTTTTTAATTTTGATATTTACTATTTTTTTTGCCAAAAAAGGTGAAAAACGCGTTCTTTGTTGTTTTTTTTTTTTTTTTTTTTTTTTTTTTTTTTTTTCGAAAAAAGTCCACCTTTTTTTTGGTGCATATTTTATAAATATAAAAAATCGTACAAAATCATAAATATAAAAAAAATCGTATGATATGCGCTATAGCCATTAACATACTGAATCTAAAACCGTTTGATTTTTTTGTTTCGGATGATCCATCTCCCAGATTTTATCAACAGCGCAGACCTACAATTTTTTAGGAAATTTTTTTAACTACCATTTTCGTCTTCAAATAGTGGCTTAAATAAATATATATTTAAAAAAATGTATTTCGAAAGTGTATTTATTAAGTGTAACAAGTTCTATATCAATATCTATAATATAAACCTATCAAAAAAATTCATGAAAATGGCCTTTATTAGCGTCCAAAGTGAGAGGACCCCATAAAAAAGGCTTGGGGATTTTGGTAGCCAACATCTGGAAAAGTCAACAATATTCATTTCCGTTGCACTCCAACGATGCAAATTTCAATCCCATTAGATACGTAAGTTTCGCTACCAGGCAAAAAAAGTATACTCAATTAGAACAGGAAGGCAATGAATATTTCTCCACAAGAAACCAAAAGTATCTGCGTCAAAGGATGCAATACTTCGGTGTACTAAAAACCGTCGCCGTGAGAAATTTTTCCTTCTGGAGGAAAAAAGCTGCGGAAGTGAGCAGCAAACCAATGGGAGTGACGAATTTGAGGCACGGGCTGAAGAAACGAAGAAACTCCAGGACGTGTTAAAAAATAATATCAAATAGATAATTATCTTGATGCAAGTTGCTAAACGTCGAGTGGCTCGTTCAGCATGTCTCTCTTTCTCCCTACACACATAGACACATACGAGAGTATATATTCGATATTTCTACATATTTATAACGTCAAGATTTGAAGCACCGAACGAACCAGCACCCAACGAAGTTTCCGAGCCACGCCGTTCGACATTAATTTCCATACGAGCCGATATGTTTCAAATGTAAATACGACACATAAGAAGCTTGCGCAGGCAACCTTACGGAGGAGACAATAATGATGCTCGCCCGAGAAACTCGCAAGGGGCAAAGATGCAGCGAAAGGGGCTCGCGAATGCACGAATAAAAAAAAGGATGAATAAAAGCGAGAAGGAGAGCAAAAAGGGACCAACTGGTATTGGCGAAAACTAGTTTCCACTTGGGGTTTGACCCTGCTCTGTACGGTCGATCGCAACATGTAAGATCGAGGGATTTCGAGACGCCACGAGAGTTTCTTCGATTTTCCAGAGGCCCTGCACAACGCAACAATTTCTGATGATTTTTTTTCAACGAGACTTCGTAGTTTTTGCGAAAGAGAAATTATCCTTTATCACTTTCTACCATTAATATTCAAGCTTATGTGCTTTGAGGTGACGAATAAACATTTTGACAGCTGTCACTGTCACATTGATGTCACTTATCAGTGATCATGATACTGAAGTTTGCATCGTTGGAACGCAACAAAAATTTCGGAGTCGAATTTTTTTCTTTGACAAAGTTGTGTTAAAAAATCGCTCGAACTGTTTCGAAGATCCTTATCAGAGACGTACAGTTTACATTTTCAAGATAGGGTTTTGGACGATAATGAAAATGAAGAAATTCAATAATTAAACAAAATTTTCGTTACATTCCATCCATGCAAACTTCATTAGCGATTTCAAAACACGCAAACCTCATTAGCGATTTCAAATTCAACGATGCAAACTTCATTAGATTGAAGTTCGCATCGTTGGAGTGCAATGAAAGTTTTTTTTACTTTCTCGAATTTCTTTCAGCGGATTTTAGCTACCCCCTCGACTTTTTTTGACACGCTTATTGGGAGATGGACAATTGAAATTTGCAAAAAGTTGGATCATACTAAAAATGAGGACGTGAAAATATGATTATTAATTTCCGTTGCATTCCAACGATGTAAACTTCAATACTTCAACATCGTAAATTATCTTGAGTCGTTCGCCACGGCCGATAATGCAATCTCTCTTGATACTGACCACATGATTTTTTTCTCATCGATACTCCAGGCTCATGAAACTAGAAAAAGTAACTAAGAATATCGAATTTGCAGACAAAAGAACTGGTGAGTCAACGAATTCATAGATTTTTCTATAAACGCAATGAGATCTGGAAGAAAACTAGAGGAAAGAAAGATTGCCAAACCTCTAATGACGGAAAACTTGCCCTCTCTCTATTTAAATAATTTTTCCTGAGGAATACTCGCAACAACTTAAAGCAAATTATGCGCTATAAAAAAAAACAAATGTTTCTACGAGGAATAAAATTCATCTATACATTATTTAGCTAGGAAATGTTTGATGATGTTAAAGATAACATTGTTGGAACACAACGAAAATTCATTTTTATTTCTATTTTCATTCCTTAATTTTTCTCGTAATCCAAAATCTCCTTTTGGCAGATTTTGCTTGTAGATTTCTAAGAAGGGTTGTCAAAACGTTCGAGTGATTTTCGTAGCTTCAGCCTGCCATCACAATTCTCTTGCTCTTGAAGTTTGCATCGTTGGAACGCAACGAAACATTTTTCGTTTAATTTTTAATATCACCGAAAAATTATAAAAATTTTGAAAGAATCGAGAAAAAAAACGTTTGAGTGACTCGTCACCTAAGAGCCAAAAATGGTTGGGTCATGAGAAGTTGATGATTCAGAAAAATGAATTTTCGTGTCATTCCAACGCTGCAAACGTCATCATCAAAATTCTGCGATGGTAAAAAATGAGTTTTTATCGCATGCCAACGATGCAAGCTTCAACGTTGTAATGTTTGTATAGAATGTTGAGTGAATGGTGACGTTTGCATCGATGGAATGCAATGAAAGTTATTTCCGAATTCCTTTAATTTTCCTTTTACCATAATCCCTCAACCTTTTTTTGAGATATTTATTTAGCGATCTACAATATAGATATATAAAAAAAGATTTTCTGGGATAATAAAAATAACGAAAGTAAAACGTCAAAAAGAGCTTTCGTTGCGTTCCAACGATGTAAACTTCAACATCATGAGTGAATGTGTCGATTCGTTTGATCGAGAATCCGCGGATCACGTGAAACTCGCGAAATTGCACGAGGGCAGGTTTATCCATATGGTTGAAACGAGACCACAGAGGTACCGAAACTCCGGACTAGCAGCGAAACCGTTGCCACCAAGTTTTGTGCACTTTGCCACACGACGAAACCGCCCCGACCACACAATGCATCGGTGGAGCAAAGACACGCGCGGTGTCGCCATTATTATTTGTTCTCCCTTGCAAATTCGCTTATGTACACATATGTGCCGGTATCTTGGGTACGTATACATAAATATATGTACGCATAATTGCAATCGCACGAGACCTTTCGCAACGAATGTACCATGCGTTGACAATGACGATGTTGAATTCAGTCGAAATACATTTTTTTCCAAGAACGAAAAATTTCTAAAACTATTTTTTTCCCGATTTTTTCGGTCGTACCGACATTTTTGGAAAATATCACCGAGTAAAAAGCACAGTGGTTGAAGAAATTTTGAGGATATGAATAATTTAAGGCCTTGTAGATCTTTCGATGGTCGAAAAACGAGACTTTTTTGGATTTTTTATTTTGAAAATGCTAATGGAGAAATCAAAATGAGGTTTGGAGGGCCTATTTTACATAAACGTAGGTACTGAAATTAATTTTTGATTTTCCGAAAAAAAAATACAAAAATACAAAATACAAAATTTATTTTCGTAATCTACATAAGTTTTTCTAGCGAAGTACGCATGATTATTACGAAAAATTGATTTTTGCAAATTTGGCACCATTCTGAAAAAAACGTCGCATTTTCGACAAAAAGGCCTTTATTTGTTTGTAAAAAGGGTAATTGTTAGTCGACCGTAAAAATGGTATGTACTTTGCTAGAAAATCTATTAAAAAGCTCAAGTATGGAGTCAGTCGGTTGAAAATTGTAGGAGCTACGAGTCCGCTCGATTTTGACGTCATAATTTCAAAAAAACGCGTCTAATGTTTTAACACCATTTTTCTTCCGACCATATAATTATTGGAATGTCCATACATCACTTAAGGCAGGATTCTACTTTGAAACCATGAAAAAAACGCTATTTTCGTGAATTTTTTCTGAGAATACTATTAAAGATATCGATATGGGGTTTAAACTGTTCAATAAATACACTCTTTAAGTACATAAAAAAAAAATTTTAAATGTATTTTATTCATTTTTTGTACACGTAAAATATGTTTAAAGCCAACGCCTCGAAAAGCAGGTACCATTGCCGTGGTCGTGAAATCTTCCCGACGGATGGTCTGAAACAAAAAAATCAAATAGTTTCATGTTCAGTATGTCTTCAGGAACCGACCTAACTAGAATATTTTATATACGTGCAAAATTAACAAAATGGCGGCTAAAATACGAAAAAAATGCGTTTTTTTTGGGTCTTTTTTTGCAATAAAAAAATAGTTCTAATCAAAATTTTAAGTTGATTGTAGTTAGGTCGGTTGGTACACACATATAGAATATGTGTTCCAAATTTCATAAGGATCGGTTCAGTACTTTTTGAGTTATCACGACGACGGTACTTGAAAATGTCGTTTCGAGAAAAACGCGTTTTAAGTTTTGGTGAGTGATAGGTAGGTGCTCAGGTAGGTGCGTTCGAAAGGCGAAAAAGGATAGACTGCTTGGAACTTTATAAAATTTTGACCGAACACTCTTGAACATATTTACTTTCGAAAAATGTAAAAAAAAAAATTTTTTTCAAAGTTTCAAAGTAGAATCCTGCCTTAAGCCAATAAAAAAACGATAATTTTTTTTGAACGGTATATGTGATCTCAAAACGATTATTTAAAAATGACATTGAACTTTGTATCGTTGGAATGCAACAAAAATATTTTTGTTCGCATTGCCCAATTTCTTTTGGCACATTTAGACTACAAATATCATGGGGGTATTTTTGTAGATCCTTCATAGGCATCAAAATCATGACGTTGAAGTTTGCATCGTTGGATCGCAACAAAAATGATTTTCTCCCAACTTCCCAAATTTTCTCTGACAGATGCGACTTACGAAAATGACGCAAACATTTTTTTAAATTCTTATTCAGCGATCTACAACAAATTTCCAATATGTTGTCTTGGATAATGATGAAATAGGAAATTGAAAAAAATGTTTGTTGCATTCCAACGATGCAAACTTCAGCACCGCGATTCAAAAGATTGCTGTAAAAATTCGAATATTTGTGGGGAATATTTTTCATGTGGTCATTGAACCGTACCGAGGGAGGAAAAAAGTGCTCCGATCTTTTTGATCTTGGCGATTTCACGTGGAAAAACCTATAGACACCATCCGGCCATGAATTTGCGATGCATCAACGTCAGACTGGCCTCACCGCCGTATTTCCATGCACGCGCGCTGTGTGCAGTAGCGGTGGTTCAACCCTTTTTTCTCCTCCTTTTTTCCTTCCTTTATTCACCGATCTTCACGTGCGCTCGTATTATCTCGCGATACGGAGTCTCGATCGATTTCTCCGAGGCGAGAGACTCATTCAGACCCGAGTATATAACACTCACGCCCACTTCTTCTCTCCTTTCGTTTGCATATAAATATCCCCTCTTCGGCGCCACCTCGCGATCGCTATACACCAAGCCCCTGTACATTGTTGTTTTTTTCGTGTCAACAAAAAACAACAAAATCGTGTGAAAAAAACAACAAAAAAACCGAGTGATTCATTCATCACAGGAACTGGAATAGGCTTCGAGTTTTCTTGTCAAAATCAACGAACTTTTCGCAAGGAGTCGGTATCTTGAAATTTTCGTTCGCGGCAGTCAAAAAAAGTTTGATGAGGATTGGTTCGAAATTCCAATGGTCGATTTTTTTTCTTATTTTTATTATTATAAAAAATATATCTTCTCGCAGGATTGAGTTCTCGATCGCTGATGGGGATCATGAAAAAGTTTTGAGTGATTCTTGTACCTTAAATTTGTCGAAAAAATTCTTTCTGACTGGTCTTGAACTTCACTTACTTCGAATACAATCAAAATATTCAAATGTTTTATTTTGATTTTTGCTGTTACCCGAAATATGTTTTTGCAAATTTGAGTTGTAAAACTTGCAAGGAACGTCACTTAAGTGTTCGCCTTCGATGTGGTTGCAACTCATATATATGATAAAGCATTGAAAACTATTAGAGACGTTTTTTTTTATCTGAGGAAAAACGGTTTTAAGGAGGGAAAGCACCCCTCAGAGAAAGGCGTGTCGAGAGGTGGTGTTCACCCACAAGCAGTCCACCGATCTGAATGAAACAGAAACGAAAATTCTTCTAATGCAAAGCGATGAAAAAACCACTATAGAATATTTGAAACAAAAAAATTAAAGGGTAACACGTCTTTCTTTGAGGGGGGCCTTTCCCCCCCTTGAAACCGTTTTCCACCGATAACAAAAAATATGTGTCTAACAGTTCTCAATGCTTTATCACATATATGAGTTTCAACAAAATCGAAGGCGGACACTTAAGGCGGGAGCCTTAATTAGCAGGTCTAAAAAAGCGTTTTTTGGAAATTTTTTTAGAAGGGAAAAAACAAGTGAGCCCAGTAAACATTTAGGTATCTTTTCATATATATTTGAAATGTATAAAAAAATTGTTTTAACGTGAAGCAATAAATGACTGCAGATTTATCAGCCAATTGCATTTGCGTCTTGCTACTTGAGTCCCCAATCGGCGGGAAAGATGCAGCTCGTAATTCTTGACGAAAACAAAAAACCAATAACATTTTCAATTGCCATATATTTTTCTTCTGGGTGAATTAAGAAAATGCTGAAAAAAAATCGTAAAATTATACGTTTTCTCAGGTTTGAAAAAAAAATGTGTTTAAAAAAAACACTTAAACGTGCTATAAAAATGATTTGAAAATACTTTTTCAATGACTTTTTAATTCACCTAGAAAAGATTTTCATACTGAAGAAAATGAACTTTGATTTGATTCGATAGGTCGTTTAGTTTTTTTGCTATCACGCCCGCCGATTTGGAAAAATCGTGAACATGAAAACTGGAGAAAACGCTATTCAATGTTTTCAATCGGAGGGAATATCAGTATCAAATATCAATCGCTTCTCTGTTTTCGGCCTTGTATCTTTGAAAATATTTACAATTGGCCTCTGTAACTTTGTAAATATATTCTTGGATAGTTTATCTATCGATTTGAGCAAATAAAAAAAAAACGATTTTTCGGACCTTATAACTCAGACTCCGGCCTTAAGCTTGTTGGAAAAAAATCGAAAAAGAATTGAGTTATTCTGGTACCTAAAACTGTCCAAAAATTCGCATTATAACGAGTTAGAGATTTTTTTAAATCGTTAGACTCCAACGATGCAAACTTCAACACTATTGTAACTTTTTAATCAATCTTTATCCGAAACGTTTCCTCGGAACTTTAGGTTCCCCATCTCCGATAATAATCCCAAAAAACGTTTCATTGATTCTGCTAGCTTAAATTTACCAAAAAAACTTTTAGATAATTAGAAAAAATTGCATTTTCTTGTATTCCAACGATACAGCCGTCAACATAATTTAAATCTTCAAACAATTTCCCGAAGATAAGTATTCGTTGATTGAGTTTATCCCTCGCTTGAGTTCTTCAAGTCATTGAGAAAAAGATCGCCATTCGTCTGACGAAGCGCGAGTCACCAATGTACATTGATGGTTCAACTTCGTCACTAGAAATCACGATATAATTCACGTTTCCCTTAACAATGATTGATATGACCTTAAAGTTTGCATCGTTGAAATACAACAAATTCCTTTTTCTATTCTTTTTTTGATTCCTTTATGTTTCTCATTATCCAATGGCTTTTTTTTGCAAATTACGGTAACAGATCTCCAATAAGAATACGTGAAAAGGTTGAAGTGATTTTCGTAGCATAAATCGGCGAAGCAAAATGTTGAGCAACTAAAAAGCATTAAAGGATCATTCCACTTCAGACGGCTGAGAAATTAGGTATTTTTAGGAATTTTTCGTATGGTTCCGATAAAAGATATTGATGTAAATCTTTTTAAGCTTGATAAAATAACACTTGAAATGTACGAAAAAATTGTGTTATTCATTTTACATAATTTATCTATCCCTGCTAGCAGCATCCGCATAGCCCCTCGAAAAAAGCCATGTCAGCTTCGTTGATGTTATTTCTCAGTAGATTTATTTAAAACACAGAAACGAAAAAGATTTAAGTTGAGTATGGTTGTGGCTACTGTCTGAACTGGAATTATTAATTTTTTTGCAAAAATAACAAAATGGCGACTGTTGAAAAAAAAGTCTAAAAAAATCAGACTTTTTTGAGTGATATTTCCGTTAAAAAAAGTACTCAAAATTTTGAAATAATTCTAGTTCCAGCAGTAGCCACACATGTGACGAATATGTAGGTCAAATTTCGTCAGTATCGGTTCAGTAGTTCCGGAGAAAAAATCAACGAAGCACGAAAAAAGTGGTTATGAGAAAAAACGCGTTTAAAGTTCGCGTCGAGTAAGATCACGCAGGAGAGCGCGTTCAGATGAACCCGAAAAATAATACTTAGACCGCTTCGATCTCTCAAATACCTACACAATATTTTTGGAGAGGTCTATTTACGAAAACCACAAAAAAAATCCGATTTTTTTAAGTAGTTAAAGTGGGATGATCCCTTAACTTCCGTTGCATACCAACGAACTTCATCGTCCTAGATTGGTTGGTTGCGATCTCGGAAGTGAAATTGGCATGGGGTTGAAGTTTGCATCATTGGAGTGCAACGAAAATTCTCATTTTTATTATTATCCAAAGTGATATTACCAGATTTAGGTTGTAGATTGCTGATTAAGAATCACAAAAAATGTTTACTTCATTTTCGTATCTTAAATCTGGCCAAGGAAATTTGGCAAACAAAAAGAAAATCAATTTCGTTGCGTTGCAAAGATGCATACTTCAACGTCATGAAATTGGTGACGTCGATTTGCAAACTCGATTTGTCACAGAGAAAACATCAGCAAACTCGAGTATAAATCAAGTTCACTTCGTAGAATGATCGTTTCTCCCTTTGTCGTTTCTGTGTACTGTTGCATTCCACCTGTAGTTCCATAAGTGCATCAAACAATGGCCCCTCGGTGATCCACAAGTATTTCTCGTATGCATTTGTATACACATGCATTTACCGTGGAGGTGAATCAGGCGATAATCGTACATTGCCCCCCCTGTGCATGTACATGCGCTCGGTGCGATCCCTGATTTAGCTCCCCCCCTCCCGTACGCGCCTCGCGCGCACTCGAAGGGGTTGCACTTTTCGCTTTTGCATAACAAGGCCGCGTTGCGCGCACATCGCAAGCACCGCAAATGCATGTACATGTATCGAGTTTGGAAGGAGCAGGAAGGGCGTAAGTTCGAACATTCGGCTACACATAGCGCAGGCTGGTTACGACCGTTTGTTTTCTTTTTCTTTTCCTTTCGGAGGTTGATGTATGTTACGGTAACTGTACCGGATGCATAAATGCATCGGGCGCACTGTACGCGGTTGCAATTGAGTTGTGTGACGTTAACAGGTACCACGAACGCTTCCCCTCGCCCCTTTTTATGCTCAGTCAGCCTCACGCCTGTGGGTCTTGCCCCCCTCAATTGCGTATGCACCGCGCCAGGGATATAAATGCACTCGTGTGCATTACCCTCGGTCAATATGAAACGCGCCGATATGCACTTGCGAAAATCGCTTAAACATCCATGCCCCCATATGGTGGATTATGAGATTGAAGTTTGCCTCGTTGGAATGCGGTGAAAATTAATATTTTTGAGTTCTTTTCATTTCCATTAGCTGATTTTGCCCACAAAAATCTTCCGTATAAGGCCACCAAAAATACACGCCTTTTTTGTCGCCTTACATCGAAGATTTTGAATATTTTTATAAATTTTAATTTTTATAATAAAAATAAGGAATTCAAAATATAAAAATGAACATGGTTGCATTCCACCCTGGTAAGCTTCAAGATCGCGGACTACTATGGAGTTGAAGTTTGCATCGTTGGTATGCAACGCAAATTCTTTTTAATTCCTTTTTTTATTATCGAAAATCATAGTTGGTAGGCTTAGGTTGTAGATCGCTAAATTGTGGGTAATAGGACCCTAAAATGGACAGGTGCCTTTGATAGCTCAAATTTGCGAAAGGAAATTTGGAAAATTCAGAACGAACGTGATATTTCTGAATTCGTTTAATTTATTTTGGCCGATTTTGCCTACAAAGTCCTTTCATTCATTTTTAAGATAATTATTCAGCGATCTTCGATATAAAGCTACAAAAAATACGTGTAATAATTAAAAAAAGGAAACCAAAAAATAAAAATGAACTTTCGTTGCGTTCCAACCTTATAAACTTCAAAATCATGTACTACTGTGGGGTTGAAGCTTGCATCGTTGGTATGCAACGCAAATTCTTTTTACTTCCTTTTTTATTATCGAAAACCATAGTTGGTAGGTTTAGGTTGTAGATCGCTAAGTTGTCAGTAGCAGGACCCTAAAAATGGACGCGTGATTTTCCCAGTTTCAATCTGCAAAAGGAAATTTGGGAAATTGACAAAAAACCTATTTCGTAGCATTTCAACGATCCGAACTTCAATGTCATGGATTACGCGCCACAATAAAAATGGTGTATTCCGGATGCGGCGTCATGAAAAAAAAATGTTTGGTACCCTTCTCATTTTTCGTGGATTGCCGTGCATTCATTCCACCAATGCGTGCATCACACGCACGCACGCACACACACACACACACACACACACACACACACACACACACACACACACACACACACACACACGCGCACACACACACACACACACACACACACACACACACACACACACACACACACACACACACACACACACACACACACACACACACCTTTCTCATTGAGGCTGCTGCAGTTGCTATCTTTCTCGTTCTTCCTTCCTCTTTATTCCCCCGATCCCTTCTTTCCTCACCCCCATTTTATCCCCTCTCGGGTTCTCAACGAGAGTCGTTGCATGCGGCGCGTGCCGACCTCGTGCTTCATCTCCTCCCCAAACCCTCAGCCCTTCGTTCGCCAAACCACGGTACGGCAAACCAATTCTGCGCCTCAACCCTACTCCTCCTCTTTTTCCTCTTTCTCCTTCCTCCAATTCTTATTCTTTATCTCGTATATACGGAGCCAACGAAAACGACGGTCGTGCACGCTCACGCGTCTTTCTTCAATTTTTTCTTCCGTCTCTCATTTTCTCTCTTCTGGCACAAGCTCTGGTTCGATTCGATCTATTGTACGTATGTATGCGTATGTACGTCATATCGGCAATACCACGCGGTGCTCGTTGCACGCACGCATAAAAACTCCACTTGTTGCACCGATGAGTCAGCCACGCTGGACGAAAAAAAATGTTGCACGTACTCAATGTACGGTCGCGGTCCTACAACAAAATCTTAGCTGTCAAGGTGACAATGTTTTTCGTTAATTACATTTTATTTTTATTTTGAAAATCCGTTTGGGAAACCTTACATTTGGTACGAACTAAACATTTTGCTGCAGGTATGCCACCGTAGAATTAGTTTGTGGAACAATTTTTTTATCGGTGCATACAATCGCTATTGATTTTTCTACTGTCTGCATCTGGATTATATATATTAGGTTGGCACATATGTAATGGGCCTAGTAAGGAGGAGCAACATAGCTCTATAGCTCGTTATTATTCGCCAACCTAATATATATATTCTGGAATTTCCACTGCCATACTGACGTCCAGTCATTTCGAATTGTTTGGAGAATTTGTTAATTGCGTTGGGACGATTTTTAAAAGTTTGTATCACACATGACTGCACTCGATGACGTTGAAGTTCTCATCGATGGAATGCAACGGAAATTCTGTACAATTTATCTTTTATTCTTATAAGTATTTAACATTTTTTGCAAATTTGGGTTTAAAGATCTGTAATGAGGGTTCTAGAAAACATTTTGACAGATTTTCGTAGCCACAAGTCGCAAACAAATGGGCAATTAAAAAATGTTTTTTATTACATTCTAACGAAGGCTTCAACGTCAGAGTAGGAATTTGAAAATTCTTTACAATTTATCTTTTATGCTTTTCTTTGGTGTTCAATATTTTTTTGCAGACGTACGTTATAGATCTCTAATGAGGATGCTAGAAAAAACCCTTTGAGACGTTTTCGTGGCCTCAAACAGCCCAAAAATGGGCGATTAAAAAAAATCAATTTTTATTGCATTCCAACGAATGACGTTGAAGTTTTCATTGTTGGAATGCAACGAAAGTTCATTCTTTTAAATTCCAAAAATATATTTGGCCAATTTTGCTTGCGAAAATCTCTTGAATTTTTTCTACGTATCCTTATTAGAGTATTTGTCCGTCAATTTGCAAAAAAAGCTTTGAATAATAATGAAAATATAAAAAATAAAAAACGAAGAAAAAACATCGTTGCTTTTCAACGATGCAAATTTCAACGTCATTTCCAACGAAGCCTTCAACGTCATTGGATTTACTGATGGTGATCAGCTGGAGAACACATGGTCTTGTTTTCAATGCGGTCGCAGTTTTCACATAACTATTAAAATACGCCTTGGCATCGTTTGTGAATGCAGAAGCATTCGTTTTTTCCTGTTTAAGGAGATACTGAATCAGAGGGTTTAATCACAGGGACAGGTGTCGGTTGGATCGAGCCACTCAGTTCCCCTCAATTGAAGTATAGCTCCTGTTTTCATGCTTATTACTGATAATTGATCACCGTCCATTCGACGATGTTGAAGTTTGCATCGTTGGAACGCAACGAAAATTATTTTGTGTTTTTTTTATTCCCTAATTTGCAGTATCATCCTGAATCTCTTTTTTACATATTCAAGCTAAAGATCTCTAATAAGGATTCTGAAAAACGTTTAAGTGATGTTGGGGGGCTAAATGTGCCAAAAAATGGGTTACGAAAGTCTCGTTGAGTTGAAACGATGCAAACTTCAGCAGCTTTCCATTGGTTGCTTGAATTGGGATTGTGCATAAATGAGCCTATTGGCTCTTCTTCACAGACGGTTTTCCTTATTCACCATATTGCATGCCTCTTATTGTATGCCATGTTCATCTCACAACAGTCAAATAGTGATGTTGGAATGATTGATGTACTCTCCGAAATCATTTTTTTCTCTCCACGAATATGCACGTACTGGAAGAAGAACTTAACAATGTAACCGGATTTCATTGAACTCCGGAATCACAATAGCTGGACTGGCGACCGTCTTCGAGAAATCTCGCGATCTCTGAAACAAGTATGCAGAGTTAAAAATAATCAGGTTTGAAGGAGGGTCGATCTTGAGAGTGATGATACAACGGTGTTTGCGCATACATCAAAAGAGCGCCGAATCAAAGATGAAGGAACCGAAAGTCCGGGAGTGAATGTTATAGAAAAAAAAACAAGTCTCTTCTCTTTCTCCCTCTCGTTATCTTTCTCTCTCTGGGTGACACGTGTCTTCTCAGCATCAAATCTCCTGTCTTGTTTACCACGTCCACGCATGCAGAAATGTGGACGTTTAATCCAACTGGAGAATTGTTTTTTCCCTTCATCTACTCGACGCCCCCCCCCCCCCCCGTGAATCTGTCACAATAGTAAAAATTAATTTTGATCACCAAAGTGATTTTGTTTTCCCTCTTTTGAATGTGTAAAATACACACGCATTATTTGCAGACGCGTGTGTGAATCTGTATGCATATAGACGGTGACAATTATAAGGTGGTTATGTATTTTTTAAGGGTCTGGCGCGAAGATTTTGAGACCGAGAAAAGTATGAAATTTAATCGTTTTTCGAACCCTCTTCGAAAAAAAGTTGCGTATTTTTGTTGTCAGTAATATTTGCAGAAAAACATTGACATTTCTGGAAAAATCTAAATTCCATGTTGAGTTCTGCAAAATGAAGATAATTAAAGTCCGAATACGAAACACTGCTAAAAAAAACTTTTCTTAATGGAGTTAAATTCCATTTACTTCGAAATGCATCTTCGATCATTTTTTTAAATGAAGGGATGCTTGAAAAATGTTTTTCAGGAGTGTTTCGTATTCGGAATTCAATTATCTTTATTCTGCTGTATTAAAAATGAAATTTTGATTCTTTTCCAAAATGCTCAATTTTCTATGGTAAATACTACTCATCACAAAAGTATATATATATATATATATATATATATATATATATATATATTTATAGATATATAGCTATATACATAGCTATATATTTTTTTGTGAAGAGGACTTGAAAAATCATTATATTTCATGTTTCTGTCAGTCTCAAAATCTCTGCGCACGGCTCTCAAAAAACTTGTCAAGATTTGCATCATTGCACGCAACAAAAATTATGATTGTTCAATTTGCTCAAATTTCTTTCGCCAGATCTTGGCTGCGAAAATCCCTCGACATTTTTTTTAATTTGCTTATTGAGAGATCTATAAACTAAATTTATGAAAAAGATTTTTTGACGCAATGAAAAGGAGGAAATAAAAATAAAAAAAA
Organism: Ophion slaviceki; assembly: GCA_944452715.1. NCBI lineage: Eukaryota > Metazoa > Arthropoda > Insecta > Hymenoptera > Ichneumonidae > Ophion > Ophion slaviceki. The sequence goes on along the minus strand of OX101785.1, from coordinate 22,483,650 downwards.
GAATTTTCGTTACGTTCCAATGATGCAAATGTAACGAGCATTAAATACACATGGCGATCTTATTATTGTCACCCTGTATGTAAATATGTATCTAAAATTCATAGCGAGATTTGACATTTAAGATCGCGAGAACGATTCACGAGAGTGACGAGGGGGAAACCTCGCGAAACTGGTGTAAAGCTTAGAAATAACTTGTAGATCCTCTTGTCGAAGCGAGTAACGTTTCGTAGAGAGTACCTGAGAACCTACCTTTCTTATTTTTGATGCTCACTGAATTTCCATTTCTGTAGTCACACTCTCATTCACGGGACAACGAATTCTCCGTTCAACAATCTGGGTGCCAATTTTTTCTCACGTGCATACACAACGATCTAGTTCTACTCGAAGCAAAAATACGCATGCATAAGCGGATTGAAAAGCCGTGGATATGTGTACCGTAGATATTTAGGTATCACGCGTATATACATTCGAGAGTTATGTTTGCTCAAAGAATCATGGTGTTGTCAAAGAATCATGGTGTTGACATCTGTGGTATTCGAAAATTCTTCGTTATTTTTCATTTGTTTATTTTTATTCATGGTGTTGACATCATGGTGTTGTCAAAGAATGGTGTTGACATCATGGTGTTGCCAAAGAATCATGGTGTTGACATCTTCGGTATTCGAAAATTCTTCGTTATTTTTCATTTGTTTATTTTTATTCATGGTGTTGCCAAAGAATCATAGTATTGACATCTTTGGTATTCGAAAATTCTTCGTTATTTTTTCATTCGTTTATTTTTATTACTACCTAAATTCTTTTTCAGGCAGGTTTAGGTTATGGATCCCTAACAAGGATCTTCAATAATACTTCAATGACTTTTGTAGTCTAAATGTGACAAAAAAATGACATTGAAGTTTGCATCGTTGGAATGCACCGATTTTTTAAATTTCTTTATCTTCATCATCATCTAAATTCTTTTAATTTTATTGACGTGGCGACTCTCTAACGAGACTACATAAAAACGTACAAGTGATTTTCATAGCCCAGAGCGGCCGAAAAGAAACTTTATCGATTGAAAATATTTAATTTCCGTTGCGGTACGATGCAAACTTCGACATCATCAAAAAAATTGGCCAATGCGGAAAAAAAAAATTGTTTCGTTGCATTCCAACGATGCAAACTTTCATACCAAAGAAACTTGCTGCTTGGATTTGATACGATTGCGAACACGATGCTCAGAGATTGGTCACTCTGAAGAAAAAATATTCACGGTGGTAATTATTGTTCTGATATCGATTTTTAACGACATAAAATCGAAGATTGTTGAATACCCATAACTATATCGTATAAGTATGGTTAATTCAGATCGCTTTGATGAAAGGCTACGGTTATCCATATCGACAAACGTAACGGCGATGAGGGGATGCAACAAAATCCTCGCCAGAATGTAACAAATATACTTTTTTACGTGTTTAGTATTGTACCAAATATTTTATGCAGATTTTAATGGCATATCTCTAAAGAAGCATCTTAAAAAATGAATCCGTGATTTTCATGGCTAAAATCTGCTAAAAGAAATACGAGCAAATAAAAATAAAATGATGTATCGCATTTCGCCACGAATTAAACTTTGTCATAGTTTAAAACGATGGTCTCGAAGTTTGCATTATTGAAACGCAACGAATTTTTTGCATTTTCAACTTAACTTAACGGTGTGAAACTTCGAAAAATCCTTTAAAAAAAAAACCTTTGAACCTGGTGACCTAAAAGAGCCAAAACTTTTTGGATAATAACGAGTTGGTCACCCAAAAACATGAATTGTCATTGCATTTCGCAACGAATGGAACTTCGACATCGTTTAAGGCGGGATTATACATTTAGACGGGAAGAAATTAAGCAATTTGGAGAGATTTTTTAAACTCAGAAATAATTTTTCTACATTTATGAAACTGCAGGTATACTTCAATGGTATATTCATGTATACAAAACAATTTTTTTAATTCTTTTATCATCAAAATGGCGGCGCTGTGGCAGAGTGTTACAGCAAGGTTACCGCTGGAGTTGCAAATGCGCGTACAGTCAGTCAGCTTCCCGTAGACTTTGATTTGGAAAAAATTCAAACATTTTTTTCAGGTAGAACATATACAGTTTCCATTTGACAGTAATTGAAATGAAGAAAAGGCATATTTAAGAGAATGTCACGCATTTACATAAAAGAAAATCAACATTTCACGCAAAATTTGTGTAAAATTTAGGTTAAAAAAGTACTTTCTAAAAATAATTTTTCAAAAACAATTCTCGTCAAGAAGAA
>OX101785.1:22411357-22476357 GCA_944452715.1 Ophion slaviceki | reverse complement strand
ATCGATCAATATACCATCTTAAAAAACACATCTTGAAGAACTTTCAGTAATTTTTTTATTGAAAAATATTACATTGTTTAGTGGCAAATGGCCGTCAATGAAATAATGTTTTTATATAAACGGTTTGCGGTGACCAACATTGCGGCGAACTGGATCATCTGAAAAAAAAAATGCGGATGGATTTAGTCAAATATAAGTATAAACTAGTCTTTAATCGAAGGATTTTAAAAAATATTCATTTTTCACAAAATGGCGGACAGTCAAAGTTAATGGTTCGATTTTAACGAAAAAAAAATCGCACGATTAAAGACTACATTTTTATGTATTAAATAAGCCTGCAAAATTTCAAGAAGATCGGTTCATTAGTGTTCGAGTAATCTTGGTCACCGACTTCAGAAATGCCATTTTGAGAAAAACGCGTTTAAAGTTTCAATTTCAGTTTACACGAAGTGTAAAGTTTCAGTTTATCTCAGTCAATTTTGTTCGCATCGACTTGAAATTTTCAGGACATATTCTCAGATACTTATACTTCAAAAAAATGCAATAAAAAAAAACGATTTTTTCAAAATCGCAAGTGGGGGTAACCCCTTAAAAAATCCCTAACCTCAATTGGCAAGTTTTTTTAGGGTCTAAAATTTTTTCCCCCGTTCGTACACGTTTTTTCCACCCCAAACACATGAGGCACCTAGTTGATTATCGAAAATTATGAAAAAATAAAATAAATATCTTTGCATCGAAACGACGCAAACTTCAACATCATTTCCCATACACTCATACATTTACGTGGAGTAACGGCCAAGGAGTCTCACAAATTTCTTTTCAGTCCAAGAATCGAGTTATACAGGAAGAGAGAGGAACGGAAATAAGAAAAAAGAAAAAAAACGGAGAAGACCCCTCCGAGTAGAACGATTTCGTTTACAGTTCCTCTTCGCATCCCGCAGGTGATGAGGAAACGTTCTCCAGCGCACCTCATCCCCCCCCTCATCTTTCCGCTCCATCGTTCTCGCGTCGTTTAATTATCCCCTAAAATTGAAGCACGCTGACGTGCAATAATTATTGTTATCCCCGTGGCTCTTTGTTGGCACTCTCGTTTTCTCGGCCATAATTTCGCTCGGTCTTTCTCAATGGCGGTCTCGCGACGATGCACTTTTCGGTTCCGCTTTGACGCGCCCGAGCGCTACGTCGTTACGAGATTTTTCGTTCTCCTGGCACACGACGATATCGACCGATGATCGTAAAGTCCGGTCGCGTAAGGTCCCTCGTTGGACGTGCTCGGCAAAGGCTGCGATTTTCAGGTGCAATTTGCTGACCTACGATGCACCTGCTGTAAGCTCCCTTTTTTTTCGTTCTTGCGCAAACATATCCGTGGCTTATTCCGAGCTCGATTATTTTCTTCAACCCTGAATAAATATGGACACTTTCACGGGTTACCGTAAAACGGGGTTGAATTGACATTAAAGGGTCTTCTTTAGACGCTAAAAAAGGCGATTTTCATGAATTTTTTTATAGGTTTATATCATAGATATTGATATAAAAGTTGTTACACTTAATAAATACACTTTCGAAATACATAAAAAAAAATTCATGTACTTCGAATATTTTTATTTAATGTATTTATGTAACCTAAACAAACTTTAAGGGGCTATACCAGTGTGAACGCTGAAAATTTGGGTGATTTTCAGGAATTTTCTGGAAGAAAAGTAATCAATTAAATGTTTCGGAAAATTAAGAATATATTTGGCTATATTTGACCTACATTACATAATTTTTTGATAGAAAAATATTGAGATACAAGCGACTTATGCGCTGCCTTCGGAGGCGCAAAAAAAAGTTCCTCCACTGCTGACATGATTCCGGCCGATTGAGTAGCTGAAACCGAAAAAGGAAAAAATGTCGTTAAACTGGAAGGTATTTCCTGTGCAATGACGTAGGATTTACGGAAAATATAAAAATCTAACAAAACGGCGTAGTTATGAAAAAAGTCTGTTTTCTTGCCTATAAAATGGTCGTTTTTTTCAATGCCAAATCGTCAATTTTCATCCAATCAAAAATATCCTACGTTATCGTGGAACAAATATATTCAAGAGTACTCAGTTCAAATTTCAAGTCACTCAGATAATTGCTCTTTGAGTTACAATGTCAGAAAATTTGAAAAATTTCATTTCGGGAAAAACGCGTTTAAAGATTTAACTATCGATTTTTGCAAGATAAAATGATATTGATATAAATTATATAAACGATAATGATATTATCGAAAGTATGAACTGTCGAAAAAGGCAAAAAAAAACGATTTTTAAAAAATGTCACACTGGTATAGCCCCTTAAACGCGTTTTTCTCGAAACAACGTTTTTTGTCGGCTTGTTGATAAAATCTTCGAAACTACTGAACCGATCCTATGTGGTTAACATATGAAATGTTAACCACATATTCTTTACAACCATAGATATAGCGCATATCAAGGATTTTTCTAAATTTTGATATTTACTATTTTTTGCCAAAAAGGTGAAGAATCAGGATTTTTTTGTTTTCTCGAAAAATGTCCGCCATTCTGTTATTTTTGCATGTATCAAAAATCGTATGATATGCGCCATAGCCATTAACATACTGAATCTAAAACCGTTCGATTTTTTTTCGGATGATCCATCTCCGAGATTTCATCAACAGCGCAGACCAAACATTTTTTTTGGACATTTTTTTAACTACCATTTTCGTCTATACATAGTGACTTAATTAAATAAGAATTTTTTAAAATGTACTTTGAAAGTGTATTTATTAAGTGTAAAAACTTTCATACCCAGATCAATAATATAAACCTATGGAACAATTCACGAAAATAGCCTTTTTAACGTCTGAAGTGAGATGACCCCTTAAGGATGTTCAAAAAAAGTCACCTACAAACAACTTCCCAAGTAACCCCACTTCACGTCAATTACTTTCATTGTTCATCGTTTGTTTGCCCCAGGACTGTTTTCGCCTTTGATTTATTTTCCAGCAGAATCGTCATTTGTTCAACTGCACAATCGCAGCTCGCCCCAAATGACATTTTCGTACACTTCCGCCGCAAAGCTTCCTCCGATGATCACTGATTGCACGTGTGTTGAAAAAACGTCCAGCATTTTCGTTTGGCACGCTGACGCCGTTTAATAAATTGCCACCGACTTAGCGCAGATCCGCTCCTCGCGATAGCGGGCCCTCACTCGGGAAGGGCTTTTTTTTAAATGCGAATTCCCGATCATATCGCGCTTTTCGCATTACGAGGAGAGCGAGAAAAAAAGGGGCTATCTGCCAGTTCGGAATATTATCGAAGAGTAAAAACCGGGCACTCTCTCGTACGGATTAAATTCACCTGGACCCTTAAATTGCATTCTTGAACGAGCCTGATAAATGGAACGTAAGCTCTGTCTCTCAGAGAGAGAAAGAGAGAGAGAGAGAGAGAGAGAGAGAGAGAGAGAGAGAGAGAGAGAGAGAGAGAGAGAGAGAGAGAGGGAGAGAGAGAGAGAGAGATACACGAAAGTGAAAGAGAAAGGAACGATACGTACGTGAGATTATAAGCGATGAGCAAGGGCCAAGTGGGAAATATCAAAGGGCCGGTGAAAATGAGAGTGTGCGTGGAGAGAAAGTTGTGGACGTTCGCCCGAACGGGTTTCGGCAAATTGAAATTCCCTTAAAGTGACGCAATCCTGATGAGGAGTCTCGCGCGGTATCGGCCACTTTATTCATTCCCTACACGTACGTAGTATCTGATTACGTATCGATATATAAATACGTACACATGGGTGAGGGATAAGGGCGCGAGGCTAAAATATTTAATAGCGTTTCGGTGTAATTGCCGTAACCGAAGGGTAAAAAAGGGCCTAGTCTAATGATGTGTCCGTCTCGTGCTCGTCGTCGTCATCGTCGTCATCTTGGCTTCGATCGATGAGCCAAGACCCGCACGAGCACCTGGCCCTTTCGTCCTATCGCACGTGGATATCTATTATTTTCATATTTATTTATTTTTTTTCATCTCGTTTGTCACTGGAATATGAGAGCTTATGCGTATCACGTAATACCAGGGTAAATTATACCGAGTGGAAGTTTGAGCAAGATTAGCGCATGGTCACGACAATCAAGGGCTATAAGCCATGGAAAATTACCTGCGCACGTTTTGCAACGGATTCCCGTGAATTAAAGCGAGCCCGGATCAAAGAATGTCTGTATTATGTAAAGTAGCAGGTACCCATCGATTCGCGATCGCAAAAAGAATGCGCGGTTATGATAATATGATGGATTTGTCCTCAGGCTGTTTTTTGGTACGCGCAGGATTCGTCCGGACTTGATGCAGGTTATATTAATTTATCGAAAAATCGTTTGCAATGCGTTTCCGGCGATTTGATCATCCAAATAAGATATTCGCATGCAAAATTAAGGGGTCTTCTCACCGTAGACGCTAAAAAGGCTATTTTCGTGAAATTTTTTGATAGGTTTATATTATAGACATTGATATAAAAGTTGTTACACTCAATAAATACACTTTCGAAATACATTTAAAAAAAACATTTTTTTATTTACTCAAGTCACTATTTATAGCCGAAAATGGTACTTAAAAAAATGTCCTAAAAAATTGTAGGTCTGCGCTGTTGATGAAATCTCGGAGAGGGATCATCCGAAACAAATAAATCATACGGTTTTAGATTCAGTATGTTGATGGCTATAGTGCATATCATACGATTTTTTATATGTGCAAAAATAACAAAATGGCGGACACGTTTCGAAAAAAAAACGTTTTTTCATCGTTTTTCGCAAAGAATAGTAAATATCAAAACTTAAAAGAATCCTTGATTTACGCTATAGCTTCAGATGTAAAGAATATGTGGTTAAAATTGCGTAAGGATCGGTTCAGTACTTTCGAAGATTTTATCAACAAGCCGTCGAGAAACGATGTTTTGAGAGAAACGTGTTTAAAGTTTGTTTGGGTTACATAAATACATTAATTTTTTTTTTGTATTTCGAAAGTATGTTTATAAAGTGTAACAACTTTCATATCAATATCTATAATATAAACCTATCGAAAAAATTCATGAATATAGCCTTTTTAGCGTCTAAAGTGAGAAGATCCCTTAACGTAAACTTCCCAATGTATGTTCCACTTCGTAGCCTATGGCCACTTGCCGATGTTCAGGTTTGCATAGTTGAAATGCAATTGATTTTTTTTTTCAATTGCTTTAATTTTTTTCAACAGATTTGTCTCCTAAAAACCACGCACACGTTTTTTAGGATCCTCACTTGATGACGTTCAACTTTGATGTGACAACTTGACGGTGTTTCAGTTTGCAAATGTTTCAGGTTCCTCACGAGAAATGATGTTGAAGTTTGCATCGTTCGGAACACTGCGAAAATTAATTTGATTAAACCATCAACTCATCATCCATTTTTTACATTTTTAGGCTACGAGAATCACACAAACGTTTTTTGTGATTTTTTCTAAATTCTAGAATCCAAATTTGCCTAAGAATATTTCGGGTGATAAGAATGTGAAAAAACAGGAAGATTTTTCGTTGCATTCCAGCGGTGCAAACTCCAATGCCCTGATAACCTGGAAATACTAAATGGACGAAAAACTTTTTCTCACTCTTCGATAAATGAACCGAGGCAAATATGAGAGCGTCTAATAAACATTTTCCACTTAATCAATTTTACCAGTGGGTCCTTAGGATCATTTTTTTTATCGCAGCAATCGAACGTAGTTATGTTCTGATTTTTGTACTGATACGTTCCGCATAGCGAAGTGCCAATGGGCAAGAATAAGAAAATGAAATAAGTGCCTGCAACTAAATGAGGTTGAAGTCCTTTTTTGTCGATAAGAAAATTCTCATCAATTTCTTATTTCCATTCCTAGCCAAAATCATATTTGTCGAATTTGTCATACATCAATAAATAAGAATTCCACAAAATGTTTGCGTCATTTTCCTCGCTGAAATCTGGCCGAGGAAGTTTGAGAAGTAAATGAAAATCATTTTCGTTGCATTCCAATGATGCAAACTCCGTCACGCAACTGAAGGATTAGGCCAGTCGGGTTGGAACACAATGGACTATTTGCATGCCAATTCCGATGTACCAACTTCCGCCTTTCCTCTCGCTCTCTCGCTTTTTGTCTCGCTTCTTTACAAAAAGTGTCTCCACGATTAGCATACGTGCAGCAGGAAATGCGACGAGAACGGAACCGCAGCAGGACTCGTCACAGGGTTGTCGCTTTTTATAAATAGAACAAGCCGAAGTAGGAATAGTACATTTTAAACGCCGTGTGTATAGGCAGATGAGTAGGACAGGGTAGTTGGAAAAGCAACGTACCTATGCATATATATATATATATATATATATATATATATATATATATATATACACATCCTATTGTAACTGCTACTACATGTACGTTGCAAGCAAACGACTCATCATAAGAGTATCCAGAAACCCATCTCTAACGCTTTGACATTCCTCTCGTCCCTTACGCAAGCCACTTCCTACAAATGTGTTTTTTTGCTTCCTATGCTTTCAGGGGTAGCGGCACTGCTCTACCGGAAATCCCGGTCGACCAGGTCGGCAACGGATGGAGGTAAGTTTGTTCCTTGCTTTTTTCCACCCCTCCTCGCGACACTTTACCCTTTACGTTTGTCTACTTCCTCCTCTGGATTGATGTTAATTTTATGTTTTTTTTTCATCAGCAATGCTTTTTCCACACTCGTTTTGATTTACAATGCTTTTTCTTAGCTGCTTATTATTGGCTTATCCATACAAATAAAACTGTTAGGTGATTGACTGACTGACTGAATGACAACGCCCAGCCGAGACTGCTGAAGATCGGAACATGAAATTTGGAAGATATGTTCCCTAGAAGGTGCAGAGATGCACTGAGAAAGGATTTTTTTCGAAAATAAACTCTTAATGGGTGAATGGGGAATGGGGTGAACACGTTTTTATGGCGAATAATGGCGAGTGGGAGCTAGTTCAGTGTATAAGTTTTACATAAAAGTGGTTTTTCATTTCAGAACATGTCATATATTTCGACGCCCGCAAATATCGCGTTTTCGTTTTGCGCATATTGCGCGTAATTCGCGCCGGCAGGGTTGTCCTTAAACGTCGGTATAATTGAACAGTAGGTCAGATTATTTTAGATTGATTTTTGGTTACGTGACATTGGATACGGATACTAGCAAATTGATGTGCAAAAGGAAATAAAAATAAATTACTTCGGCAGCTTTGCACAGCTCAATGCTGTGTTAATTATTTATGGCTATAGCTGTTCCGTAATCGTAATCTTCCGATTGAACAATAGTTTAATTGATCTATTAAGTCAGCTTTCTTTTCTTTTGGGCTCGCGATGTTTGTACCGGAGTCAACCCACGGACCATGAATTACGTGTGTGACAATACCATTGTGAATACTGTCAACTTTTTTGTTAAAAGTTTGGGTCTAAGTTAAGTGCGATCGCGGGACAATATTCCTAAATTGTACCTTCAGAACATAAAAAAATGCATCAGCGTGGGCGTGTCATTAATTTTTTAAACTTAAAGCTTGTGTTGAGGTCATAATAAGGGTTTAGCCGTCGGGTGTGAAGTACGAGGGGAGAGCCCTATGCTTATACACAGAACCGATTGACTGTTACCAACTGTTAGCTTTTAAATAATCGTCATATTAAACGTGCGTTGTGGAACTATTTTTCTACATCTATTTGTAAAAATATGCATTCTTGAACATTCGGTGATTACATTAAGTGTTTTCATTACTTAGTATAATTATTTTCTATAACTTTTTCTCGCTCAATTAACGCTAAACGAATTCTCAACGTCGTAAATCGTGGCATATCATAATGTCCAGGTTGGCAGAAGTATCGCGAAGTAAGAGACATGTGCACCCCGTGCGTATCCTCAATATCGGCTCAAGGACCTGTCAAAAATGAATATCGGTCCGAGTAAAAAAAATTCCGCTGGAAAGAAAAAGTGTTTACTGAAACTGTCTATAATCTCGAAGATATCAAAAACTTTAATAATTTTCCGATATTCTAAAATAAAAATTTATGTATGAAAAAAAATCCGCGTTAACGGAGACTTTGTCCTTGGAGTGACATATTTCAGGTGTTTACATTTTATTTTTTTTGAGGAAACGAGTAAAGCTTTTCGAGTGCGGTTTTTTTCTTGCTTTTATTCATGATATTCAGAACGTTAAAAAAATTTTTTTTGAAAAAAAAAAAACAAAATGGCGGCCGTTGCAGCTCCGCGAAAACAGGTCCTCAAATCGCGGGAGGTAAATGGCTGACATCACTGCCCCCTCTTTGTTGATCTGAAACACAAATTCAAAGCATATTGTCAATCTGTGACCCTTTGGTCATGGAATGACGGATGGGTTTTTCGTTTAGTACAAATTTCGGAAAATGGCGGCAATTAAAAAAAATCGAATTTTCGCTTTTTTTTCGCATAAAAAGATAAATAATAAATGCAAAAATGTATCTATCGAAAAAACGATCCGTCATTCCGTGAAGACATATTTTCTGAGTATGCTCTCGAAATTTCAGGTCGATATGTTAATTACAGCGGTCAGGAGAATGTCAGCCATTTTTAAAAACGTGTTTTCGAGAAAAACGCGTTTAATGTTTTGTAATGTGTATACACAAATGTGTTTATAATTACCGCTAATCGGCAATGCCTGGTCCATAGAGGCATCTCTCCTCTTCTTCTAGCTGCTCATGTTGAGCTCAAATTGATTTTTTGAAAATTTCAAGGACAAAGTCTCCCTTAATGTGCCTTTACCTAGAAATGTCTAGAAATGTATAATTTCTGAACATAGTTATCAAATTAATATTAAGTAATTTTTACTAATTAAGAGAATAAGTACCAATAATATTCGTTGTTAATTATCCTGACCGTTCAGTTTGAGGTTCCCGGGCATAATTACCGAATACCGATAAGATAGGTAGCGTTTGTACCGTCTACGACGTTGCCATGGTTGCACAGGCTAATATCTTGTGTGCTTGATTTTCGCACAAATTCGCTATAAAAAACATTAATAATTTTATAACGGTACTGTGAATCCTCATTTACACGGTACCAAGGGTTAGTCCGATAATTAGTCCAACCGTACCTATTTTTTCAGCTCCGTCGTAACATTCACTCAGCAGATATTAATAATGTACTGAAAAATGATCGGGAGTTTGCCATAAGCGTAATGTAATTAGCCCACGAAGTACGTCGAGTTGCCGATTTTTTTTCTAAAAAACGGTATTGTGGATCGTATTCAAACTGCACAGCATGATCAGCAAAGAAGTTATAAAGGTCCAAAAATAAAAATCAGCTCGGTGGTAACATGTTGACTTAACCCCATGACAACCTTAATACAAGACAAATATATACATTAAATTATAGCATCGAGCGTTTTTGCTTGCAATTAAAGAGGATGCAAATGCCACAAAGGTCCCTAAGATTTAGGCAAGTCCATACCCTAAAAGCACCAAGAAAAAATCGACAAAAGTTTGCATCATTGGAATGCAACGATGTTTCTTTTTCTTAATTTCCAATTCCTTCATTTTGATCATCATCCAGAGCCTTTTTTGCGAATTGAGGTTATCAATCCCTAGTAAAAATACGTTGAGACGTTTGAGTGATTTTTCGCAACATACATCAGCTAAACAAAAGTTATTGAAAGGATTATTTTTCGTTGCATTCCAATGATGCAAACTTCAACGTCATTGATGTCTTGACTGAATGCGAATGAATTTAAAATCTTGCCACTTTTGTACGTATAACCCGACCGAACTACATCCCGTTCAATGAAATTGGAGTTCTTATGTCATGATTCATCAGAGTTTCACGAGATCGAACGTGATCGATAATAAATGGCTCCTGCAAAACCTCGAAACGACTTCGGTGCCCTCTAATAAACGAGGCCCTTTATGCTTTACGTACTTTGTATCCTAGCCAATTATAAAATTGGGGGAAAATTGGTGGGACAGTGATTGCACATTGACTGGCGTTTGGCTACCCTGCGCGCACACACACAAGCCGACAAACCACTTGCCCACATATACAGAAACCAACATGCTCTCGTAATCACGTCACCCACTCAAAATGCGTGGCGTTTGCTCCGGCCTGTACAGTCGGCGAGATGATCTTGTCTTTGGTACGCAACTAGCGGCGACGTACAATTATTCCTAGTCACGAAGCAGCGTGGTTGACGAGACGTCATACAAAGGGTGTCCAACGTTAAATGAATTTCTAGAATTACAAGAAAACACGATGTTGAGCTTTGTACATTTGGAATGCAAAGATCTTTTTTTGCACTACTCGATTTTATTTAGTAGTTTTGATCTACGAAATTTATGCAAATTTTTTGCGGGATCATTGTCGGAGATCAATGATGTCAATTTGCAGAAAAAAGATTTTGGATAGTAGGGGAGGGTGGGGTACAATGTACCCCACCCACGGGGCACTGTGAATTAGATGCGATTTCTCGGAGGTTTGTAGCTCGTAAATTTCGAAATTTTTTGTGTTGGACCGCGATTTACATTTGGTTTTGTCAGGCCTGAAACAAAGTCGATAGCAGCTCACAAAGAATTATTGAAAATTAAAAATTGATTGAAGGTTTGGGCAAAAAAATAGTTCGCTCGCCGGAAAAAAAAATAACGTAACTTTCTGTAGCGGGTCGGGTTTTCGGTCCTAATCGATAGTTTTATTATTCACGATGAGCTCAGTGACTTGTGCTTTTCCATTCGTAGTTTAATTAATAGTTATTTTCATCAATAATCAAATATTTAACTATTGGGGTACAATGTATCACCGAGATGTGGGGCACAATGCCCCGACTCCCAATGAGGAAACAAAGAAGTGACGACGCTCCGAAGAAGCGCAATGTGTCACGGGCCGCTGTCAACGACGTGTGATTTGTAAAAATAAGACGTTCCTGTGATATTACTGATTTTATACTGATACCGATATACTGATTTTGTTTGGGTTCGTACTTTTATGTATAAAAATCTGTTATCTATGATACAAAAATACAAGAGTTTCAACCGCCTCATTGTACCCTACGTTTCGCAGTAGTTGACACACTGTACCCACCCATATGATACATTGTACCCCACCCATGGGGTAAGCGAAGCTGCTAATTTTTTTCGATCCCAATATTTTGTTATTTTTAATCTTTTCGCAAAAAATATGGGAGCTTATGTACGCCCAAAGGTCTATAAAATCAGTAATGACCTTTTTTTTCTAATGTGACTACCTTGATTTAAGTAAAAATTCGTTAGAAAAAAAATGACACACTGTACCCCACCTTCCCCTAATGATAATGGAGAAATAAAACATAAAAAATGAATTTCGTTGCGTTTCGGGGATCCATGCTCCAGGGCCATAAGCCCGAAGAACGACGAACCAAAGTTCATTCACAAGGATACCTTGAAGTTTACATCGTTGGAATGCAATGAAAATTAATTTTTTCCACTCTCCCAAACTTCTTTCAGCAGACTTTAGCTACTAAAATCCATCAACCATTTTTTAAAGTTCCTTATTGATCGATCTGCAATTGACATTCGCAAAAAAGATTTCGCATCATTAAAAATAAGGAACCGAAGATATTAATATAAATTTTCGTTGCATTCCGACTATGCAAACTTAAATACCATAAAAATCTTTTGCTTTTTGGGGATTCTATATTGCTTCAAAACAGTACATATAGTTTTTTTATTTTTCAAAAAATACTCAGACAAATATAAGTAAATATGTGCATAAAATAATATATACATCTAAGAAATTACACGAGTCATCCTTTTAATGTGCTTGAAATGGAGAAATTTTGAAAAATGTCAGTTCGGTAGCCTCTTTTTCTTGGTCAATTTATCGTTAAAAAACTAGCCGGTCGAGCTATCTACAGGAAATATGCTTGTCCCTTCGGTTCTGCATTCGGTGAATGCGTAACCGCTATTTCCGAGTGACGACGTCCCTGACGGCACCATTCGCCCAAATCTCTTCGTCGTTTCGTTGGACCAATTCCGGGGGACGAAAGGAGAAACGCGGACGCAAAGTCGTTCACGAGTATAGGACCAGGTCGAAATCGATTAATTTTTACGCGTCGTTCGAGGCCAGCAAAAGGCGACCGAAAAATCGTGCTCCGTCTACACACATCCGTATACACGTAACCATATAGCGCTGCTCCTTTGATGAAGTTCTTTTTTTCCGTTCTTCAGAACGTGAGAAAACCGTTGTAACAAGGGATTCGGGCATTGAGTTTGCCTTACAGCTTAGTTATAGCTGTTCTTCCGAAGGTTCCGCAAGCTACAAGCTAGTCAGCTCCATACTGATACATCTTAGTTTCGTCAATTGCGTATACTTCATTCCTGCAGGATGCTGAAGTTTGCGCCGTTGGAATGCAACGATTTTTGTTTATTTCTTCAATTTTATTATTATTCGAAACCTTCTTTTCTTGCAATTTGCGATCATATTTTTAAAACAAAGCTTTGTAAAAACGTTCCAATAATTTTTCGAGCCTAAATCAGCCCAAAAGAAATTTCATAAATGAAAAAGAATCAATTTTCGTTGCGTTCCAACGATGCAAACTTCGAGATCATATTGCACATAAAGAAATTAATTATTGCAGAATTATTGCAGAAATAAATTATGGTGTATATAACTGCGTACACAAACAATATATTGTACGAATAAGTTTCGACGTATTGGATACCAAAAGTTCTGTTAATGTCAAGCAATTATTTACTCCAAGCATTATAGACAATATACGCAGGTATCAAACGAAGATTTTCGCTTGATAGAGAACGTACTATTTTTTTTTGTCAAGAAAACATAAAAATTATCGTGCTATTTTTTTATGACGACGTTTGTATCGTCGTCATACAAATTTTTTTTTAATTCCTTTATTTTTATAAATATTCAAAATATTTTCTTGCACATTCTAAATTCCCGATTTTCTGAGAGCATCATAAAAAAATCGTTTGAGAGATTTCCATAGCTTAAATTTACCAACAAATATTTGAGGAATGTGAATGAAAATATTCATTGTGGTCCCGAAATATATTTAAAAATAATTAGTTGTGCAGGGAATCAAGTTTTTAAATATTTATATTCATGGGTATACGCACTCATACGTGGAGAAGAGTACCCATATATATATATATATATATGTCTGATCTTTTTCGCGCACGTGTGCGAATACCCAGGAATATAAATGTAAAAATTCGATTGCCCAACACGCTTCACTCACCTGGCTCGTTTCGGGTTGTGCAACTATCAATTAACATTTTAAAAAAACGGTCTGCGGACTCGTCGGTAACCATACCAACGCTCCCACTCAGCCTTCCGTCTCTTGACCTACCCCAAAATTTACCACAGGTACTGTTTCTTTATTCCGTAGGGTTGCCCCAGACTGCACTTTCTTTCCGTCTCATTATGCAACTCCCACAAGGTTGGGGCTAGACAACGAGATAGTATAGCCTAATTATATCGGTAGACTATGTCTGGATTTTTTTTAATGGTATACCGACATATGCTACGAACTTTCCTACCTTCGACCTCGAAACCATCAGGCTCAAGATCGGGCGGTTAGATCAGGGTCGAATAAACGGAAATGGACAACGAAGCATGTGCTCCATACGTAAAAATGCATAAATAGATGAAATAGTTTAAGATGTGTTCGAAATGCAACGAGAAATGCAAAATCATACGGTGTTATTTTCTATTGTTTGTATTATTTTCTTTTGTTGTTGAAATTTATTGTTAATTTTTATTATAATGTTGCTGAAGATGATTTTGATTTCAATGATAATTATAAGACTGAGTAAGTATCTATAAGAGTACCCTAGGTACTTGATATTTTTATTACATAAAAATGTCGAGGCTTTAGGCGCAGTTGCAAGGCCAAAAAAGTCTTTTTTTCACGATTTTTTTCTGGAAAAGGATTTCATTTGGGCAAAACAAAAAGTATTAGGCCGTGTAGTGGCATCTTTAAGCTTTAGAGTGGCATTTTTTTATTTTCAAAAATATTCATTAACATTACTCCTGTAGGAAGTCTCCTGGAGGTCCCCGAAAAAAAAGTGTCCGGCGGTGAGCAAAGTATCTCCGGTTTGGATTATCTAAAATGAAAAAACCAAAAAGATTCTTTCAGGGGATAGATGAATCCAGGTATTGATCGAAGGAATAGTCGAAATTTTAATTTTTGACAAAATGGTGGCTCCGGAGAGAAACAATTTCGATTTTCGACCAAATTTTTTTCGTTAAATCGTTGAAAAAAAATATAAATAATTATGGGAAATCTTATTCCTTCGATCAATACCTGAGGAATATATCTGAGAAGGTTGTGTTAAAATTGCATACAGATCGGTCGAGCCGTTTTTTGAGAAATCGTGTTCAGCTACTTTGAAAACACCATTTTGAGAAAAACGCGTTTGAAGTTTCTCGGACGCTCGGAGACGCGCTCCGAGCGTCCTTACAAATACGTGTGTATTTCCGAGAATATTCGCTGGATCGATTTGAAATTTTGAGGGAATATATTCACATATTTGTACATTCCGAAAATGCAATAAAAGAAATCGATTTTTTGAAATTTCTAATTGCGTATAACTTGTTAATAAAGATGACAATTTGATTGTCAAAAATCGTTTTTCATTTAATGAATAAAATATTATTATTTCATCAAAATGATGTCAAAGTAACCCTTAATCCTTGACGTAAGTTGCATTTCAATGCCTTGTCAAAGAAACCCCACACTGGAGGTCACTTTGACATTAAAAAATACATATATAAAATTGTGAGGTGTGGTGTGGCTTGACTTTCTTATACATTTGATAGCCAAAGGACACATTGATTTATTAAAGCAAAAAATCGGGACTTTAGGACGTTCAAAAAAGTTACCTAAAAAAAACTTCCAAAACCTGTTCAAAGTAACCCCATTTTACTGTAAACGTCAGTGCCATAGATTTATTCTGTTGGTGCTGAGCTTAGAAATTTTCGGACTTTTTCTGCAAGTCGGTACGTAAAAAAAACGCTTTGTGCGCGCTTAGACGATAAATCTTTGCAGCAAAATCTCTCTCTTTATATGTATATATGTGTATTAGGTATGCCTAAGCGTAGCGATCGTGGGCCAATCCTGTTCGACCAATTCCGTAAAATGCCCAAACGATTATCTTCTTGGCGAAGCGTGAAGTCTCCCGATTGCCTCCCTAGAACGATGTCTTTGGCATTCTAAAAAGTTGTTGGATATTAAAACAAAAAGAAAACTAGCTCCTTGTTGCGCAAAAAAGACCCCCTTGATCGTGTTGTCTCTGCAACGCAGCGACTTCGACTCATCCCCAGATGAAGCTTCTCTTTATGGTCAGCGTAGCATCTATCGCAATAGGTATACCATCCATCGACGACTTACGTTTACTAATGGAGTATAAAATTGCAACGAAAGCGTCACATACACCCCTGACCGGTGCGGCCCTCCTCCCCCGGACTCTTTCAACGCTTCATCCTTCGTTTACTTTGCTCGTCGTATCACTTTCCTCCGTGACGAGCGATAGACCGATTGATCATATCACCCTGTCATCGACGATGCCCACGGCGGCTGCCTCGTCCAGACAAAGATTGTTGAAGGTTTTTTTTTTCGTCTGCTGCAAGTGGTTGGTTCTCTGAACAGAGCTTTTGTCACATGGAGCCTCGCGTGCCGAGGTGTTCGTGCGATGTAGCGTGATGGCGAACGAGAGATTGCCTAAAAGTAGTCGCGCAATAATGCATTGCTACGGACAAACAAAGAAGGGATTGGTCAAAAGAAATTTGCAGCTTCTTGATCCTCTTTGACCTTCGGACATGATGACGACGGAGCAGTTCTATCCTAATGTTGCACATCCCCATACGCGCAAATCAAAACAGACTGGAGGCAAAAGAGACTAGGATTTTTTTCTACAATCCTGATTCCTGGACCAAGAGTTTTGAGCAGAACGTGTTCTACCTGGAGAATTCGTAATCAGCGGATGATTTTGCATCAAACAGAGTGCCGGGAACTTGATTCGACCGCTTGATTCCTATTGGCCCTGATCGGTACGACACAAGAGCTGAGAAAGTGTCTTTCCATTTCTCGCTAAAATGGATTGGGCAGGTTTGATGCAGAACTGTTTGCATTCCGAGTCCCAACTTCTTCCGGCCTTATTTGGCTCTGGAGATCGATTGCTGGAGTTTGTATCCTTTGGAGACAATGCAATCTCTTCTATTTCATAATTTTGGTGGTAGCTTTGGGCTGCGGAAATGACTTGACTGTTTATTAGGGCCAGCATTGATTGGGAGTGACAACCCAAAATTGCAAAAGAAGACTTTGGATAGTGGTGAAAATAAATGAATGAGTGAATGGGAAGAAATTTTCATGGCGTTCGAACGATGCAAACTGCACCACTGTTGGATTAGGCATTGATCAACGAGATCAATTCTGTTGGCCCAGGAGATCGATCGCTGGAGGGGTGGGGATCGGAAATTCGAACGATCAATATTCAGTAGGACCGAAATTTCGAATTCAGTAATGACGAACGTTCCAATATAGATAGATCAATCTTATGGTAGCCTGTAAAATAGTTCATCAAAATTGTAAATACAAAAATGTTGAAGTTGATTTATAGGGAAAACAAATATCAGATTTAACAAAATAATAAGAGATATAATATCGATTTGCCTGTATATATACACCAAATAATTCGAAACGTCAAATAGTCGAATTGTAAATATTACCAGAGTTTACAATTTCGAATTCATTAAAGCGCAGGACCAGAAAGTCGATCAGTTAAAGTAGCAATTAAAATAGCGATGGGCCAAAATGGCGAACAGTCCGGATAGCGAAAACTTGGGATCGAGCAATACTACTTGCGCTTCAGACTGAAGATGGCAGATGGCGTTAGTCGTCAGTCGGGTCAGGCAGCCATGCCATGTTCGCCATTTAAGTATTCGCCATTTCGAATCATCGATCGAAAATCGCGTTTCGAAAATCTACACATTCGAAGTTTGTAGTCTCGATATATGGCTTTTTGCTGTAGACGGTATTAAGAATATAAAATACTCACTTTTTTCTAGTCCGGAGATATGAATGTCGTAGATTGTTCGAATCTGTATTTGTATACCTCAAACTGGAGACTATTTGAATATATGTTCTTGAATAAATAATCTTTTGGTGTAATAGTTATTCGATTTCGTCATCGGTCAAAAGATAACATTTCGAATAATTTAACCTCCGTTGTTGTGAAGATTCATAATTCTGTCGTTTCGAAATCTTTGTCGTTCTATATTTGGTCATTCAACATTTTGACCCCCACCCCGCTGGAGTTTGTATCCTTTGGATGCAATGCAATCTCTTTACCTTCTTAATTTTGTTGATAGCTCTAGGCTGCAGGAATCACTTGCATGTTCATTAGGCCCAGTATCAGAGATTGACAACCCTAATCTGCAAAAGAAGATTTTGGACAGTAGTGACAATAAATAAATGGGAAATGGAAGACAATTTGCATTGTGTTCGAACGATGCAAACTGCATCACTGTTGGATTAGGCCTTGATCAACGGGATCGATTCTGTTTGACACAAAGATTCGGTGTAACTCCTAAATCTTCGCTATCCCTATCATACTTCCAATTGAACATCAATATAAAGTAACAGAGATGATGGAAACTTGGACAAGCCGTGGTCGTTGCAACTAATGATGTCGAAGTTTGCATCGTTGGAATGCAACAAAAACTTGTTTTGATTTTATTTATTTCTTTATTTGTACTATTTTCTAAAATCCCTTTTCTGTGACTTTTGGTTATAAGTTTTGAGGATTCTCAAAAATGTTTCAGAGACTTTTGTAGCCTTGATGTGTTTAAAAAAATACGGGAATACGAAAGAAATATATTTTCGTTGCATTCCAACGATGCAAACTTTAGTACCATTTGCAACTACGTATGTCTTCCGGCGAGTAGGTGCTCCAACATTTGCCAAAATGACAGTCTAAGAATACCGCATCCTTTTTATCGAATCAAATAAATCAATATAAAAAACTGCATTTGTTGTGGAGGTAAAAAATCTTTAAACATATCATGGCAATTAAGGGGAGATATACACCTATGAGCCGGAAAAAAGGTAATTTTCGTGAATTTTTCAAGGAAAACTATTTGAAATTTCGGACTGGGGTTTTAATTATCTAAAAGTATATACATTCAAAAATATGTTTAATTTTCTTTATTTAAAAATATCAAATATATACAAGGATATTGTATAATCCTTGGAGCGTCGTAAAAAAATCTGCGTATACGGTACCCACTGGCGTTTCTTCAAAAATCATCTGAAAAAAAAAAACCAAAAAGATTATTGAATTAGATACTATAATCTAGTACTTGTCATAGCCGATTTTGAAAATATCGATTTATGACAAAATGGCGGACGTTTGAACACAAATAGTGATTTTTGGGCCAAAAATTAGTTATTATTTTGCCTATAAAACAAAAACTAAGTAACGGAAAAAAAATCCTATGACAAGTACTAGATAATGGTGTATAGAAAAACCACAAAAAACCTCATGGCAATCGGTTCATTGGTTTTCGAGAAATTTTGGGTACCGATTTGAAAAACGTGGTTTTGAGAAAAACGCGTTTGAAAATTTGGGAATGAATAAATCATGAAATTTGTCAACTTACATGGAATCATCGATACCAGGCCCATAGTGTAGGTCTTCTACGGTCGACGGAATGTTTATAGCTTCTAAATCCTCGACCTCGACCATCTAGGTGTACATCTGCCCTTGAGAGTGAATAATGTATAGATGAGGTTATAAATGTATCACCAAAACGAATCTCAGCAACAAATAAAAATACGAAATGCGACGAAAAGAGGGATTAAGAGGCAAGTGCGGTTCCCGCCCTTTTCTCTTTCTCTCTGTCTCTTTCGTGTATCGTCCTCAAGGGCCAGACGAGCGATCACGCAGCCGATCAACTAGACGACAACGAGGACAGCAGTGCGAAGATCGTGCGACCGTGAGTTACCCGGAACACCCTCCCCCTTCCCTTCCCCGCCTTCCTCTCGCCAAGCTAGAAACTTGGGCTTCACTTGACGAGGTAATCACGGGACCCGGAGCAAACTCTTAAACGAAGCCGGAGGGAAGGTCGTATTCATCAGGCCAATAATTCTTTTCGCCTGCACATAAATTAGTTATTTCGTTTGGATTTGCCGACGTCCACCGTGACCCTCCCACTCATCCCTTGCCTTCTCATCAAAAAGATTGCGCGAGAATACCCCGAAAACCACAAAATTCTGGGCTACTCCGCCGACGTCTTGTCTCCATTGGATACGATGAATCGTTGATGATCCCTCGTCACGAATCACTATCCATTTCGAAACAGAAACATCCACGGAACGGATATTTAAGGCGTTACCCCCACTTGTAGCGCAAAAAAGGCCTTTTTCATGAATTTTTTTAAAGAAAACTACAAAACTTTTTTAATCGATCAATATACCATCTTAAAAAACACATCTTGAAGAACTTTCAGTAATTTTTTTATTGAAAAATATTACATTGTTTAGTGGCAAATGGCCGTCAGGGAAATAATGTTTTTATATACACGGTTTGCGGTGACCAAGATTGCGGCGAAGTGGATCATCTGAAAACAAAATGCGGATGGATTTAGTCAAATATAAGTATAAACTAGTCTTCAATCGAAGGATTTTAAAAAATATTCATTTTTCACAAAATGGCGGACAGTTAAAGTTAATGGTTCGATTTTAACGAAAAAAAACGGCCGTTCTTTGGCTATAAAACGGCCATTTTTTTCGAAAAAAAAAACTCGAACGATTAAAGACTACATTTTTATGTATTAAATAAGCCTCCAAAATTTCAAGAAGATCGGTTCATTAGTGTTCGAGTAATCTTGGTCACCGACTTCAGAAATGCCATTTTGAGAAAAACGCGTTTAAAGTTTCAATTTCAGTTTACACGAAGAAAATATTTTTTTTTGTAAACTTACATAGAGTCATCTATTCCGGGCATAAAAAAAATGCACTTCAAATTGCACGTCAAAAAAATGCAATAAAAAAATCGATTTTTTCAAAATCGCAAGTGGGGGTTACCCCTTAATATTTTCGCATCAATCGAAAAGTCAAAAGCGCTCCTAAAGCCTGTTCCATCTCTCAAAGTCTCACCTGTACATAAAACCGCCACCCACCTTTATAAGACGAAGTTTGCATTGCTGGAGTGCAATGAAAAATCATTTTTCTGAATTCCTAAAATTTCTCGGGGCTGAGTCTGTCCACAAAAATGTCCCAAGTATTTTTTTAGATGCTCCTGAGACCTAAAATCTAAATAAGAAAAAGAAAATTGTATAACAATCAAAACGAGTATAAAAAATATTGAAAAAAAATCTTCGTTGCATTCCAACGATGTAAACTTCAACAGCATAAGAAGAGAAACAGAGTATGAAGAACCTGACGGCAAAATTGCAAACGTCGCCTCTCGGGCGACTCGGACCTCTGGAACGAATAAATGTTTGCACTCTTCCGCGAACGCAGGTGGGCTTTCCGGGTGGGTCCGAGGATGAATATGATAAATCTGGTCTAAAAATATATGGACGTGGCGAACAAAAGGTCCTAATCCGAAACACTCGGCGCGGTTAAATCATCCGAGTTGCGCCCATTGGTGTGCCAATGGTGCACGTATAAGGTTCGACGGGCGCCTTCTTACCTGCTAGGTCTGCGGGCAGTTGATAGAGTGACCGTATAAGCGAGAAATCTCGAGACCCCTGGCTTCGCTGTATGAAAATCCCTTAGCATTATGCACCCCCAACTGTACACCGCAACTGTACTGTCAACTTCAAGACGGTCCTCCAGTCATCCCATTTATACATTTACGTTGCAAAAAATGCCACTAGGAATGATACTTTGTTTAGCCAATTTATATACCCTACCTAAATATACGTACTATATGTGTAGGTGCCCTTAATTTCAAGAAAGCGTATCTGGCATTACTTCGCAGGCTACAGCATACCGTATGCGCCCTTCCGACACTTGAATATTCGTGGTCCACATACAAAAGAGACGAATCCTACCTTTCTACCTGGCAACGAACAAAGAGACCTGGCGTAACGGAATCAACCCTCAGGCGTCCAACACTGCCAACTTTCCGTTCCTCTTATTGAAGTTCCGAATACATCTTCGTTGTTTCTCTTATATACCAGGTGTAGAAGTATGAAACCGAAATTTCCCTATAGATGGTGCTAGCCATCAGTTTAGGGACCGTAAGACCGCTTCTGCAGCGCCATCATCTAACAGCTGACGAAAATGTTCAACACACAACAACCCAAGTTCCCTACACTCGTATATTTTTCTATAACCTTCAACATGTCGAGTTTCGTGTCTACGAACTACGATTTGCGGACAGCATTGGTTTTCTGTTACCATTGGAATAAAACTGCTGCAGAATCGCATCGAATGCTTGTCGAAGCTTACGGTGAACATTCTCTTGGTAGAACACAGTGTTTCGAGTGGTTCAAAAAAATTCAAAAGTGGTAATTTTGACGTGAGAGACGAAGAGCGTGGGAAACCACCGAAAAAGTTCGCAGGAAACGAATTGCAAGCCTTATTGGATGAAGATCCCGTGCGGAAAACTGATAGGGCATCCCTAATAAAAATAAGGGCCTTTCAGGGCTTTCCTAGTGCTTTCCCTAGTAGGGATTTCCACAATGGCCCCAGACTTGGCCATTATCGGGATAAACTTGTAGGGATTTCCACAATAGGCCCCGACTTGGCCATTATGGGGATAAACCTGTAGGGATTTCCACAAAAGGACCCGACTTGGCCATTATAGGGATAAACCTGTAGGGATTTCCATAATAGGCCCAGACTTGGCCAGTATAAGGATAAACAAGTAGGGATCTCCACAATAGGCCCAGATCTGACTATTATAGCGATAAACCAGTATAAATAGCTTAGGCTACATGATTGGTGGTATTTCAATTATTCAAGCCGATTATATACCTCGATCGAATAATATTATCGAACGCAAAGTGGGAAAAAGCGTAAGGGCATTAGCAAATAAAAAATCAACGATGAACACAAATATGCAGACAAACATCAGACAGTATTTATTTATCAAATTAAAGAAACCTTTTACATAGATACAAACAATTACTCATGGTTTCACTCATACATGGAGTAATGCTAGCGCATAAGTGTGAACAGTCCCAACCGGTTTTCTCGACATTTTTATAGCAACTAATTTCCGCTCAATACTCATCATGGGGAAAATTATTTCTTCTGAAGACTTTGCTGATATTTGCCATTCATAAACTTTATCTGACTGTGTAGGATAAGTAAATAAATTGGTCTTTGCTTTCCAGATCCTTCCCTCAATGGAAATAGATTCTAGTGATTCAGTAGACCCATATATTTTTTTATTTCTGCTACACATCCATTCCTTAGAATGGATTATTTTTTGTATTAATTTTGTCATGGCAGTTTGTCATAAAGGCTCACATGCAAATACGCAATCACATTTCTACGCGCGCACACATACATACACATGTACTCACGCCCACACCTATGCACATGAACAATTACATAAAAACAAATACAGATATACCCTGACGCATTTAACATACACGTATATCCACTGATACGGATATTTTATGGCGCTGAAGTGGTTATGATGAGGCGCCGTTGAGGCATTTTCAGGGCGCTAAAATGGTTTTGATGAGGCGCCATTGAGGCAACTTATAAGGCCCCCGTCGTTGCGCCTTTAACGGCCCTTGTTAACAAAGTGTGACCGGCCGCTAACGGCCCTCATATGGCTTCCAGATTAGGGCCCGAATAAAGTTAGGGGAATATTATTGGGGCCCGATCACAGCCCCAACTCAATTTCCGCACGGGATGATACTCAAAGTCAACAAGAACTCGCGGATCAATTGAATGTGACGCAGAAAGCCGTCTCCATTTGTTTGAAAGACCGGAATATGGAAAAAGGCAATACAAAGTCATTTTGCTCCATGATAATGCTCCATCACACACAGCAAAACGGGTCAGGGAAACGATCGAGGCGTTCAGTTGGGAAATACTAGCGCATGCGGCTTATTCTCCAGACTTGGCTCCGTCCGATTATCATCTATTCGCATCAATGGGACACGCTCTCGCTAACAACGCTTCAATTCGTATGAAAATGTACGAAAATGGCTCGACAACTGGTTCGCTTCAAAAGAACTGTTTTTTTGGCGTGGCATTCATAAACTGCCGGAGAGGTGGGAAAATGTATAAATAGCAATGGAGATTATTTTGAACAAAACATTTTTTATCATTTTCAAACAACAGACGTGTAATTGTTACAAAAATTCCGGTTTCATACTTCTACACCTGGTATGTGTGTGTGTGTGTGTGTATTGGCACTCTTTGATTCTATATTCTTCCTTTCCACTGTCCACCCCCACTGGCCGCCGGTCTTGCATGCAAAAGTAACCAGATCGAAAAGTAATAGCTAATCGAGCAATTGTCATCATCTAAGAGGCAGCATTTTTTTGGACCCGGCTAAAACTGCAGCGATCCGTCTAGACGATACGTGCTTCCAATTGCGAACAGGAATACGTTGTTCTCTATCTATCTAATATTGGGTATTAGCCAGTTGACAATGGTGAAACTACTTGGCGACTTCTTACAAAGAGGATTTAAGAAACTTCGATAGTTTAACGATGCATTGCGTTTCCCAGTACCTTGGGAGCCCGGTAGAGTCTCCATTGGCAACGCGAAAGTCCGGTAGAAGTTGATCCGGAATAGAGCCATGCACAGAAACCTTGGAGAAAGTTTGGGTCCACGAGGCGAAATCCTAATAGGGTACAGATCGAAAGCTCATTGTCCGATAAGGCGGTGCCTTAACAACGCCGCGAACTTCGCCCATTAATTCAGACTCGGTTTAGGCACATCGAATCGTTCATTCGAAATTGTGGACACGATGCGATTGCCGGGCCTTGAACGTATTAGGATAACGCTCTTTACGAACTGAGTTAGGTGAACGAATCACTGCAGGCAGTTGATTATGATTGATTAGGAAATGGGGGCCAGCAAAATTGGACGTAGTGTGTGATTTTTGGGGACAGGAATAGTCGAAATTAGTTTCCTTGTTCTATTAATTAATATCTGAATGTTAATCTCTTGGGAGTTTTTAACTGTAGGGCTCTATGTGCTTAAAAAGAATGGCGTTGAAGTTTGCATTGTTGGAATGCAACGAAAGGTCTTATTCATTTTTTATTTATTTTTATTACGATACAAATATTTTGTTTACTAGTTTGAGTTCATAGATCTCCAATAAAGATACAATAAATCGTTTTGGTGATTTTTGTACTCCAAATCGGCGAAAAAATTGGAGAAAACTAACTTTTGTTGTATTCCAACAATGCAAACTTCGACATCGTCAATTTAGGATCGGATTGCGCGGGATCATCAATAGCATTGGATAATGTCAAATCGTCACTAAAATATCCATGAGTGCAAGTTTTCCCATTTAATACGTCTGGATGTGCTTCCGGATGATGATATTAAAGTTTGCATCGTTGGAACGCAATGGAAGTTTAGTAGTCGAAACCTTTTTCATGTTGCTGAATTTTGTATCGTTGGAGTGCAACGAAAATTCTTTTTCATTTTCGTTTTTCTCCATCTTCATTATTATCCACAATCACTTTTGATATATTAAGGTTGGCGATCTCTTATAAGAATCTTAGAAAAGTTCACAGTAGCTTCGATGTGCCAGAAAAAAAAATTGACGATTGGAAAAAATGTCTTTGTTGGGTTCCAACGATCAAACTTCAACATCATACCTTTTTCTGGAAAATTGAGGCCACGAAAACCACCTACAATAAAATTTTGGATGATAAAGAAAATGAGAAAACAATAAAATAGAAATGAATTTTCGTTGCATTCCAACGATGCAAACTTCAACATGGCTTAGGGTGTCATTTCATGATCATGGTGCTAGTTCTAGTACTAGTTGATGGTGTTCAACTTGCCATCGTTGGAACGCAACGGAAATTCTTTTTATTGCTATTGCCCAAAATATTTTTTGCAAATTGGAGTCGTAAAACAAAAAATCCTAAAAACGTTTGAGTCATTGTCTCGTGACCTCAAACTGCCAAACTATACGAAAAATAACAAGTTAACGATTTAAAAAATGCAATTTTCGTTACATTCCATCGGTGTAAACTTCACCACCATGGTAGTTTACCAAAATGCCACTGCTGCCCATAATTCCGCCTAACGCGGAATAAGTGTAGCAAAAACGACCTCGATGAACATCGCATGTTGGAACGCATAAAAAATGTTCCCATTTTTTCCACTTTCGGTACTGGTAGTTTAAACATTCTTAGGTTCTTTTTGAGAGCGGGCAACATCAATCTACAAAAGAATTCAGACAGTTCCAAACATTTTTCAAAAACTCCCGCAAACCCAGGTCTGTGGGCAACTAGCGATCGAGTAAAATGGTCAGACATCAGGATTCCATCAACTAAAGACTATGGAATGATGAGGAAGTTCGCACTGAATGGCCTCAATGTTTTCTGACTTGACTCAGACTGTGGCATCCCTCGAACGCTTCTCCCACGGTCATTACCAGACACCGCCAACGTAAATCTTCGAAACAAGATATTGAACAGCAACATTCCAACGAAGCCATTTTTAACATCATATAATGAAAAAGAGTAGGATAAAGCGACCAGTGAATGGACGGGGACTAGTGAATGGACGAAAATTGATTTATATTCGAAATCAGTAAAGAATATGAATCGTCGATAAAAACGCGAATCACTATAATTTAGCAAAAAAAGTCACGAATGTCGTCAAAACCGATTTCTCAGTTGAATATCAAATTTGACGCCACACGGAATTTTCCTAGTTTATGGTGGGGTCAGAGTGGGGTCAGTGGCTCATTTTTTTCAGAGGTCTATTGCTGCCTAATCGTTCACACAATCTCATTGAAACCTTGACTAAACGTGAGGTGTGTTCTAAATTAGATATTGAATTGGAATTAGATATACTAAATTAGATATTGAAATTAGATATTAAAAGACACTGAACAGCCTAACCCCATAGATATTGAGATAATACCCATGTTGTAAAAAATGGGATTTGATCCACTGTGTACTTGGGAGTGTACACAGTGAAACATGCCTAATTTCACAGTCAAACAAAAGTTCAAAATGAAGCAAAATTTGATGAAAATTACCCTGATCCACTTTACACTTGTAGGTAGGGGAGTGCTTATCTCTATACAATGGGGAGGATCGTACAGTAAACTATTGGAAAATTAATTTAAAAAAGACAGCATATTATGAGATCAATCACAATAATTTATTGAATATTAATCAACAATGAGTACATACCTAATCGGGCAGTACCCGTACCCATGTAAATCACAACGCGAAAATATTCATATTATGACTTACCTCTATGTACCTCGAAAAATTGAGCCACTGTGCACCGACCCGCTCTTTTTTTCTAAAGCGGGTACTGACAAGTTTTTATTTTTGTTAGGTTAACAAACACAATGCTCAAATACCGCAATATAGCTGTATATTGCGGGAAAACAATGACTTCGAACATAACTGCGATATGTAAAGAAGCAAAAGACAAACAAACTCAGTTGGTCTTTCACCTTTTGACACCAAAAATAATATAAAATCACCTCTCACAACCGAATTGCGCAGGAGCGACTCACAGACAGGTTCAAACCTAATGCCATCCGAGGGCGGTTCTAATGTGAAAAAGACGCACATATATACATGTCAACTTCTGAGAAATAGAAAAGGCTCAGTGTACCCACATTTGCCACTGTTCTCACTTTGACCCTACTTGCACATTGCGCAACTCAGGTACGAAACGGCTGAGCGTAGTAGGTGTTCTAAGGGCGAAAACAAAAGTTTTTATGAGTTTTGTGGGTATGTATCACTTTTATCACTTGAGATAGAAGCAATCTTCGATTTTTTGCAAAATTCTGCAATAAATTCGTAATAATAGGTGAGAATTAGACATGCTCATTCACTGGTGCTGTATTCTAACCTCTTTCCAGTGAATGGACATATAAGCTCTGTTCTGATAATTCTCACAGCAGAGTAAAAAATTCAGCTCATCTGCTGAACATTGAAAAATGAATTACTGCTAACAGATGACAATGTACATTTCATTAAGGCGTTCCCCCACTTGTAACGCAAAAAGAGGCCTTTTTCATGATTTTTTTTTAAAGAAAACTACAAAACTTTTTTAATCGATCAATATACCATCTTAAAGAACACATCTTGAAGAACTTTCAGTAATTTTTTTATTGAAAAATATTACATTGTTTAGTGGCAAGTGGCCGTCAATGAAATAATGTTTTTATATACACGGTTTGCGGTGACCAACATTGCGGCGAAGTGGATCATCTGAAAAAAAAAATGCGGATGGATTTAGTCAAATATAAGTATAAACTAGTCTTTAATCGAAGGATTTTAAAAAATATTCATTTTTCACAAAATGGCGGACAGTCAAAGTTAATGGTTCGATTTTAACGAAAAAACGGCCGTTTTTAGGCTATAAAACGGCCATTTTTTTCGAAAAAAAAATCGAACGATTAAAGACTACATTTTTATGTATTAAATAAGCCTGCAAAATTTCAAGAAGATCGGTTCATTAGTGTTCGAGTAATCTTGGTCACCGACTTCAGAAATGCCATTTTGAGAAAAACGCGTTTAAAGTTTCAATTTCAGTTTACACGAAGAAAATATTTTTTTTTGTAAACTTACATAGAGTCATCTATTCCGGGCCCATACAGAAGTATGGGCCCGGATACTTATACTTCAAATAAAAGCAATAAAAAAAATCGATCTTTTCAAAATCGCAAGTGGGGGTAATCCCTTAAATGTCACGAAAACATTTCATTCATTTTTAATATTTGACACAATTTCCTTTCCTTTTTGTCTATCGAAACAAACCTTGGAAGTTTTATGAGAATGTCACGCTGCGATGCAAAAAAAGCTTTGTGTAATTTCTACAAAATCGTAACAACAAATATAATACTCATATGTATACGAATATTATATTTTTTGTGCAACACAGTGAGCTCCGAATTGAGCATTTAATAAAAAATAAATACCAACTCTGCTTTACAGCGTCGATCTACACTGCACGTCCATTTATTAGCGGTCGAGTATCCATTTACCGACAACTTCGTCCATTCACTGGCGATTTAGTCATTTCGCCACTTATTTATCAATTCCTTCGATATTATTCGTCGCAATTCGAAACTTTTTGTCCAATCAGAATAACATCTTCAGTTAGCTATAGCGATTGTAAAACTTGTTTCGATAAGTTTTTCCTTTTACAGTCCATTCGAATTCTAGTGTCGTTATTCGTCCATTCACTGGTCGGTTAACCCTCTTTTTTTTCGTTTGAAACCGCAAGATCGCGATCAATATACCACGAGCGTGTCCGGCGGCTGGTACAGTCGTTGGCAGAGCCCGGAGATCACACTCACCGTTCAGAGTGGGTGCGTGTGTACGGAGAGCGGTGGTCGCGGCGCCGCTTTACAAGGATATCCATCCACGTGGATGATCAATGGTGGTGTGGGGAGTGAGAGAAGCGGCGGTCCGTCCAGAGGGCGGTGGGGGGTGTGGGGTAAGAGAAGGATGAGAGAGGATTGGCCTTGGCGGGTGTTGGTCAGATCGTGAGCTACGACGACGATTCTCTAGCGTGCCATGGCTGTTTCGTGGCCGCGCACGATCGTCGTCCTTTGGCTCTCTAGCCATGGTAGCTCCACCGCGTAGTTACTTTGGCTCGTCGTCCTCGTCGTCTTTCCTCGTGGATTTCGTCGTCGCGTATATAGGCCCAGCCGGGACACCCGAGTGTGCGTCTCTACCGTCCAAAGCGAGACACGAGAGTGGGGATAAAAGCGACGCCGGTATACAAACGCGCTGTTGGCGGCTCAATGACGCTGTGCGAAGCGTCGCCGCAGCGGCTGCGGTGTCTACCGGCGCCCGCCAGATGTCTCCCAGACTCGGGACACACAACCCAAGAAACGCACGCGCAAAAGAACGCGCGCTCGCTCGCCAGAGAGACAGAGAAAAAGGTGCCCCTCGGTGGGGGGCAGAATGACGTCAGGCATTTTCCAATTTGCGCGGGCGATCGAGCTCGTGTGCCGGGGAATACAAGCCAGCGTATACTTACGGATTCGACGAAGAATAATGCG
This sequence comes from Ophion slaviceki, assembly GCA_944452715.1. Lineage (NCBI taxonomy): Eukaryota > Metazoa > Arthropoda > Insecta > Hymenoptera > Ichneumonidae > Ophion > Ophion slaviceki. Next base: position 22,447,144 of record OX101785.1, on the reverse strand, counting down.
GATCGTCCCTATCAAGAATCCCGCCCGGCTCCTCAGAATCAACCATTTCCCTACTTCTATTCCTCCACAATCAATACCTACACCCTCTTCGCAAGTCTGCTTTTCTCAAATTTTCCCAATGATCATCGATTTCTACGCCCAAATTTACGTCCTGCGCTATTGCTAAAGTTATTTGAATAAATAAAAACGCTATTCCAAGCATCTTCACGATACCCACGATTTGTCATTTTCAAAATACACCAACGAATTACCTACGGGTCATTTTTGCGATTGGTATTGTTCAGCCCGCCTTTTTTCCATTTTTCTTCTCTCGTCATATATCACCGAGGGTGGGAGAAAATAGGGGTGAAGGGGCGCCCCGGCGCCGGGCGTCTCGATTCATCCGCGTTCAGAGGAACACTTACACGCGGCAGAGGCAAGGGGAGACTACCCGCGTGTTCTGTAGCTACCGAAGCAAGACAGATGAAATGGAAAAGAGGATGATGGCGCTATATATGCACATGCTTACACACACACACACACACACACACACACACACACACACACACACACACACACACACACACACACACACACACACACACACACACACACACACACACACACACACCAGCGGTACTCGTATCCCCAAGCATACACGCACACACACACACACACACACCTCCATACGCACACGCACGCCTACACTCGCGCACACACACCTGCGCACATGCGCGCCCCTACACATACACATCTACACACGCCCACACACCCACACACACCTTCATACGCGTACACACACACACACACACCTGCATACGCGCACACACACACACACCAGCGGTACTCGCATCCCCAAGCATACACGCACACACATACACACACACCTCCATACGCACACGCACGCCTACACTCGCGCACACACACCTACGCACATGCGCGCCCCTACACATACACATCTACACACGCCAACACACCCACACACACCTCCATACGCACACACACACACACACACACACACACACACCTACACACGCGCATGTACACACACCTACGCACGCGCGCGCCCCACACACACCCACACACCTACAAACGGACGTACGTTCGTGTGTGTCTATGTGTAAGTAAAGAAGGGGAAAGGCGTTGGCGGGGAAACGATCATGAGCGCGCGCACCCGCGCGCCTCCACGCGCTCAACCTTCCTTCCTAGTTATATGTGGATAAACATATATATGCCTTTGTACATAGGTCGGGGCTCACATTGCCATATGTATATATGTATACTTGTGTGTATATATATATATATATATATATATATATATATATATATATATATATATATATGTGTGTGTATGTATGTGTATGTATATATTGTATGTGTAGGGGGTGACAAGAATCGGGGTGGGGATCGCGACCAAGTTCGCGATGTTTGTTGTAGCGCAAGAGGGGGTAAAGCTGGGCGCGGCCTATCCTCTCAGGGTACTCTGTACCGGCGTACGCGATTATAAAAATAATATCAGTGTACCGCGCTTTCTCGCATAGATATCCCGAGGCCCACAAATTTCGCCACGACGCGACGCGCAGTATATACATTTATATATATATATATAATATATATATATATATATATATATATATATATATATATATATATATATATATATATATAAATATATGAAAAAATATATACATTTATAGTTATACATATAGGCATTGAAATATATATCTCAAAATCCGCGTTATGCTGTGGCCATTCACTTTCAGATTGTTATAATTGATACAAATATTTTGTTTATTACGCTGATAAGAATTTTCATCGGCATATCGTCGAATACGCGCGTTTGCGGCGCGCATGGCTCGAGGAGTCAGTGACTCGACTTTTTTCTCATCCGTCTCGTCACGAGAGCTTATCTCGTTCGTGTGGAAAAAAATCACGACTGGATTTCGATACCGGTGGTCCAATCGTCGTGCAAGCCACGAAGGGGATGAGAAGATAAGCGAGGGGGGAGGGGGTTTAGAAGAAGAGGATATGAATTTTTTGAGGAGCAAGGGGAAGACGAAGATTTAAAGGGAAGCACGTTTTCTTGGTTGCGCTCGGAACGCTTTGGGTCGCGCGGGTCGTACGTATATTCCCTGCTGATAAGGAAAAAAAAACCGTGTGCCACGTTCATACGTATATAGATGAAGACACATACAGACGTGTACTGTATCGCGACGTCATCTCTATACGCCGGTTAGAATAGGCGGGAAGAAGCGACGAATGAGGAGCGAGAAGATTCTTTCCTCGGCCAATCGAAGAACGATGAGAGGAAACGTTTGGTACGGAATTTTGTAATCGTGGCAGCACGCGATTTCACGGATCATGGGAAAAAGACTCGGCTACACTTTTCCAAAATTTCTCAGCGAACGTTCGTGGAGAGAAGAAGAATGAGGACGACTGACACTGAAGTTTGCATCGTTTGAACGCAACGCAAATTTTGTAAAGCATTTTTCGTTCGACAGATTTGCGTCAGTAATATTGGTCGGTTTTCAGGATCCTTATCAGAGATCTACATTTGGACGACGCTGAAGTTTGCAGCGTTTGAATGCATCGATTTTTGTTTCTTCATTTTTACCATTGTTTAAAGCCTTATTTTCGCAAAGGTCGTAAATTTCCAATAGAATATTTAAAAACGTTCAAGCGATTTTCGCAGCTTCAGTCGAGCAAAAAGAATTTGAATTATCAAAAAGAATTACTTTTCGTTGCATCCCAACGATGCAAACGTCACACATTTGGACAATAACGAGAATGGAGAAATGAAATATTGAATGAAGAATTTTCCTATGGTGTTGAAGTTTGCCTATTCGGATTGCAACGAAAATTCTTTATATTTTTATATCTTATTATATTTTTTTTATATCTTTATATTTTACTATCTATTTATATCTAACGATATCTATTTTGGCAGATTTAGATTGTGGGTCTCTGAACCACCATCTTCAAAAAATTATCAACGAACTTTCGAAGGTAAAAGCCAAGAAAAATGTCCGGAATTCACAAAGGATTCCGCTCATTTGTACAATAACGAGAATAGAGAAATAATAAATCAAGAATTTTCCCGTGGCGTTGAAGTTTGCCTATTTAGAATGCAACGAAAACTTTATATTTTGATTACCTCTTTTTTTATCATTGTACGACATTTTTTTGGCAGATTTAGATAGTGAGTCTCTGAACCACCATCTTTAAAAAATAATTACAGCACTTTCGAAGGCAAAATCTACCGTGAAAAGAATTCAGGAATTCACAAAAGACCCCGTTCCAGCTTGGTGCAGCTTTTTCGCACACAATGGAGCGCAATCAGGGATATCAATGAATTTTTAAACAGGCAAGGAGAACGAAATTTTCCTAAAGGGCGCTCCGAAAAGCTTCCTTGCGATAAAAAGAGCGCGCGCACCTGTATTTCGCTGACGGATATTTTTCGTCGTATCGGATACGAGAATAGTTTCCCACACAGATTCATACCACGTGTCAATCCTGTTTGCCCGCGATTTTGCGACGATATAAACCGCGAATTCCCGCGAGGTGATCACGTCACGCACACCGTGAGAGAAGAGAGAGAGAGAGAGAGAGAGAGAGAGAGAGAGAGAGAGAGAGAGAGAGAGAGAGAGAGAGAGAGAGAGAGAGAGAGAGAGAGAGAGAGAGAGAGAGAGAGAGAGAGAGAGAGAGAGAGAGAGAGAGAGAGAGAGAGAGAAAGAGAGAGAGAGACCGGCGAGAAGGAACGAGAGAACGTCGAATACGATTTTCAACACGTATGCAGACACACACACGCATATACGAGAGAACACACTTACGTAGGAAACACGAGTGTCTATCCGTGGCCCGGGGACTCATCTAGACGAAAACGGCCGAAAAAGAGAGAGAGAGAGAGAGAGAGAGAGAGAGAGAGAGAGAGAGGCGATTCGTCTCTTTCTCGCTCCTCTCGCCGAGGCCTTTTGCCCGGCTCGTCTAACCTCGGGACTTTAGTCGACCGTCAACCCAGCAGCCTCATAGTCGTGCTCCGTGTGGCTCGCACCCATCTAAATTCAAACCACCGCGGATCATCATCATTATCATCAAAAACAAATCCCTTATTTTTCGACACAGAATACAAACAATCCTCTTGTCACTGCTGTTGTCAATTTTCAGCATTGTTGCTTTTTTTCCATCCGTTTTCCCAGCTCCCCCCCCCACCCCCTTAAGACGCCCTTAATCCGGCCAGTATTCCACACTCGCGTACATGGACACACAATTATTCCAGTGTACATACTCGTAGCACCGGACATACGCGAGAAACATCACCATCGATCTTCGATTCGGTGTCGCAATCGGAGCAACTGTTCGGCGGCCTTCCGCCTTAACATTTCGCGCGAAATAAAAGTTCAACGCGACAGCAGACGACAATTGAGTGTGCATCATCACCGGCAACATCGATAACGTTACTGGATTATTTATTTCGAAAAAGATAAACAACTCAGTGGTGAAACAGTGAAAAAAGTTAAATTTCATTCACGAGTGATTACTTCGATAGTGAATATAATTCGTGCGCATATACATTCTCATCACGTAGACGCGTATATGTATACGAATATACACCAATTATGTATATATACATATACAATTAAAAGCGCTCGGAAAATTCGCAACATTGAACTCGAAATTGTTTATGTTGAAAGTTCGTAAAGCCCGCCGAATAAGTAAGCGCCCCCTCGCAACGCAAGTGACAAACTTTTATTCTTCGTTTATTCGCTTATTCGCTTCGATCGGCTCGGGCTCCGAAATTCTTCCCGGGTGTATATTCGTCATTAACGGAGGAAAAAACGAGGGGGTGTCGGTTCGGTATACGAGAAGTGCCGGTGCCCGAAGATACTCGCGTATACCTGAGAGAAGAAAAGTTTTAAGAGGGTTCCCCGAAAGAGGGTCTTGAGCAAAAGTCCCGCGGAGGGGGACAGCGAGGAAAATACTCGGTGGAAGTACAAGACGACTGCTAAACGACCACTCTCGTTACTGTCGCCGGACGAAGAACAGTCGTGCGTCGAGTCAATTTTGCTCCGATTCGAAGAGGAAGACGAAAATCCGACTCGAACAGACGGACAAAAGTGTGATAATTTTATTGGGCATTTCTAGTGTGAAAAGTTTCATTCATAATATATATATATATATTATGAATGTTTTACGTCGAGTACGTGATTAATATATTGGATTTGTAATCGATAGTAAAATCTCGATTGAATCGCCGCTCGTTGTGGTTACGATATTTGAGGAATTCGACGCGCGGGCCTATCGCTGAAAAATCCCCTACCATCGTCGTATTTCTACGGTCCTCGCCGGTTTCGGCGCTCTTTTTTTTCTCTCTATATCGCTCCCTACCTATCACGCTCTCTTTCCCCGCCACAGCGAGCACCGGGAGAGCAACATTTCGAGAGAAATTATAATCCAGTGTGTGCCAGTGTTTAAGTCTACCTCAGTCGTTTAGCGGAAGCTAACGCGAATTTAAGCTCCTTCGAGGACAAAAAACCTAAGGATAATATTTGGAAGAGAGAGATTTATATATTTGTGGATGTGTATATACGTATGTGTATATAAATAAATACGTATATAGATATATGTGTATATAAATACATTTATATATATATATATATATATGTATATGCATATACGAGGAAGAGGAGAAATATATACACACAATTATATATAAAGATAATATCGAACAGTGTGCTAGACGCGCCGATTAATTTTCGTGTACATAAGAAGCAACAGTTTCGGCATTTTTATCCTCGCCGGCCCGTATTTTCGAGTTCATCAGTGAGTTTCGTGAGTCAAAGAAAAAAAGAGAGAGCGTAGCGCTAAAAAGAAACAGGAAAAAATGTCACTGGATAAATTCAGCGAGGGTGGGATGCTGCAGAAGGAAATGGAACGTCTGGATTTGGAGGATAAAAACGGCGATGGACCAAGGTAAATAAAAGTGGCGGAGAAAGAAAAAAATTGGTAATTTTATTTTCGTCTTTAGGTGAATGTTTTTGGTCGTGGTGAAAAATCCGACGTAGTAGCCGATCGGTGGCTAGTTCCCGCCGAAACGCGCCTGAGTAGCTCGAACAGTCGGTACGCACACACGCGCCCATCCGCTAGATACGATTTTCTCAACTGATCGCTATCGTATTTGGTCCGAAATGGAATTTACTCCGAAACGACCATATCGCCGTTTCGTAATTTTTGCCTATCCCTATTACGGACGAATTTATTATCCGTCTCTGGATTTACCGTGAGAAAGTATTTTCAATCGGTATTTCGTCATGGAGATTTGGAGACGGAGTCGATACTTCGATTCCACGCGCGGATTTTTTTGATGATTTTTTACTTATATAATTTACGAGGGAAAACGCGAGAACGAAGCTTGCATCGTTGGGGTGCAATGAAGATTTTTATTTTTTATTATTTAATTCATTCATTCACATAATTAAATTTTATAGGAATTATTATTATTGCCCAAGTTCCAATTGCTGAAGATTGTTATTTTTCAATTTTTTAAGTCGCTCGTTTAGAGACGAAGAATTTGAGTGTGAGAAAAAAAAATTTTGTAAGATAGTAAAAATGAGGAAATAAAAGTGTTAAAAATGAAACTCCGTTGCATTGCAGCGATGCAAGCTTTGAGACCACGGGGAAACGCAATTTACTCCGAAATGAGAAAACCTGCTCCGAAATGAATTTTGGAACAAAAGTGAAATGAGGATGCGATGAAAATGTTCTCGAAACTCTGTGATGTTCACTGTGTCTACTGTTTGATCAAAATTTTCGGACAATCGTGACTTCAAGGAGAGACTGAAATGGAGAATCACTACGAAATAAATTTCGGTCGAGATACCGGCAATGCTCGAATGAAATTCAATTCTGCGAGTAGAGTGTTTGTGTCGCACATTCGGTACCATTGGACTCCCGTACTCGAGCAAATATTAGTCAAAGTTGAGTATTCGTTGTATGCTCAGTGAGCAAAAAATCGTGATTTTTTTTTGCTTCACGTGCTAGTCGCGAATGTGAATTACCAGTAGGTGTTTCGAGCTACGTAGTATTGGACGAGAAAATCGGGAGTGTGACAAGGTTATGAAGAAAATTAATGAACGGCTTTCTTTATCGTGTTATTGTCATTAATTGAAATAAAACGGCACGTAATATCCTAAAAATGTTTGTACGGAGCATGCCGTGCATATTTGGAGTACTTTATTATATCTTCTTCAGAGCTTATGCAACGATTCAATCGATAATCGACAGCATTACAGAATTAACAAAGAGCTTTTCTCCCGTTGAATACGACACATTACATTTGAAGATCGAACATAACAAATTAAAAGTATGACGTTGAAGTTTGGATCGTTCGAGTGCAACGAGAATTAATTAATTTTAATTACTCAAATTATTTGTGCCCAATTTAGGCTGCAAAAATTGTTTAAAGGGGTCTACGAATTTTTATTTCAAATTCATAACCCCAGTTTGAAAAAAGACCTCGAAAAATGATAAAAACAAAAAATGGAAAAAAAATATCGTTGCATTCCTACGATGGAAACTTCAACAGCATTTAAAAGTGACGACAACCAAGAGCAATAACGCTACTGATAACGATAATAAGTATTAGTCTTGCGTTAGTAAAACAGCTTTCGATGATTTTGCATGGCGTGAAGTTTGTATCGTTGGAGGGCAAACAAATTTTTATTTTCCTATTTTAATATTTTCGTTTGTATCGAAAATTATTTTTGCAGATTTAGCCTGTGGGTTTCTGACAATGATAGTAAAAAAAGTTTGATCGTAAAAGATTTTCGGAGTATGAATCGATCGAAAAAAAATCATTTTCATTCCATTTCTACGATGCAAGCTTCATATTTTTCCCCCATACAGGCCCAATTTATATTTTGATCCAAAATTTCAGATAATCTTAAATAGGAACATTCAATGCAGAACATTTTTCCAAAGAGTAAACCCATACTGAAGAAAACATTTTGGCGTATTTAAATTATATTTGGTTTGGCTCTGCATTTAAAAGGAAAAGGATGTTGAAAAATTGACTGAATAATTTGACGTGTAACGCTTGACGTGTACATCAGTCGGGTATGGTTCGTTGAGGAGAAAATTATACGTGTCTTCACAACGCTCGTCAATATCTTTCGACTTTTGATTGGCATCGAAATGTAATAATTTCCGAATGAAGGCGCTCATTCGAACGAAGGCAAAAGTCGAGTATAAGTTCCCCGAAGTCATTCATTCGCCCCAAACACAATGCCATATTTTTCATGCATAAGTTGATATGAATGGATTTCCAAATGTCGACTTTTAAAACAATTTAAAAAAAAACAAAATTAAAATCGAGGCTAATTATGATTATGTCAACAGTTGCAAGTTGATCACGGTGTTGAAGTTTGCATCGTTGCAATGCAACGAAAATTATTTTTTCTTTTATTTTCATTATCATTAAAATCATTTTTTGCCAACTTATGTAGATTTTTCATAAGGATCCTGAAAAACGTTTGAATGATTTTCGCAGCCCAAATAAGGCAAAAAAATTATTTGGCAATCTAAATAAAATTTATTTTCGTTGATAGAATCGATAGAAAAAAGTGTAAAAATATGTAGGAGAATTCGTGACAGTCTACCGAGGAAGACTTCCGGTTTTGTCCATCAATCGCCAACAACACGTGTCGATACTCTGGTCTAGTAAAAATTTTCCGGTAAAAAAAATAATAAAAAATCTAAAATGTTTTTCCTTTGAATTTCAAATCGAAAAGATCGTTCGTATTGATTTTCAGTCGGTCGCCACGTTGATTATCGAAAATTCGATCGCAATTTTCCGAATTGTCGAATCATCGAAGATCGATAAATAATTCGTAGATTTCCTTGGTCCTCACGAGTCGACGATACAAATTTCCTTTGTAGAATTTCGTTAATTCGTCTTGTCGATCTAAACCTTCCGAAGCATGTTGAATGTCGCACGAGCGTGATACGACTTGCAAACCGGAAGTATGGAAATCCAAGGACAAGGTCAATCTCGAAACACTCGTGCAACGTTCGACCATGATACGTTTCGGAACTCGTGTGCTCGATTATTTCTTCGTGGAAAATTATTCAGCTCACGAATTTAACATCGTACGAACATTGTTATTCGAACCTCGCTTCGTACTAAAGCTATTACAATTTTTGGTGAATTTTTCCGACAAATTTATCCGGCAAACGAGTATATTTGTCTGGCAAAAAAAATCCCATACTGAAGTTTGCATCGTTGGAACGCAACCAAAATACATTTTTCTCAATCGTCAGCATTTTTTGGCACATTTTTGGCTGCTAAAATCATTGGACTTTTTTTGGATTCTCATTGGAGATGTACGGCATAAGTGTGCGAGAAAAGATTTTCCATTATGATGAAAATGAAGAAATCGAAGAAATGGAAAAGAAGTTTGCAGGAACTCCAACGATGCAAACTTCAACATCGTAAAAAAATCATTTCCAACGATGATTCTTCAGAATTTTTTATTTTTTTAATTTATATTCTCCTTGGTGGGAGAAACAAAAATTTTACCGGGACTGGTCGAACTAACCAGACGTTTGACTCAAGTGAAGGCGAGTTTGAGACCATCGTCGACCATCCCACACCAACAGACTCTCTTTCACGTGTTTTCCACTCACAAGATTATTCTTTTATCCATACTCTCATACCGCATAGTAATGGACTGTAATACTGTATGAAGAATTCGTTGAACTCTCGTACTGTAAAGCGTATGTATACGCGCAGCAATTTATTTGCGATATAAACACGCACGTAAGGTCAAGCAAATATATACGAAAATTGCGGCTGTCGAGAAGAAATCTATCATGCGCAATTAACGCATGATCTTGAAAATGGAAATCAATACATTTTATTTAATCATTTGTTTGCTTTTCTTTTTAATACATTTCTATTTAATACGTTTTTTATAAAGTTTGCATCGTTAGAATGCAAAAAAATAACTCTTTTTAATTACTCAATCTTTTTTTGGCCGGTTCAGGCTGTGAAAATTGCTCAAACTTCTCTACGTATTCTTATTGAGGCTGGAGCCTCAATTAGAAGGTCCAAAAAAGCGTTTTTTCGGGAATTTTTTTAGAAGGGAAAAAACAAGTGGGCCTAGCAAACATTGAGGTATCTTTTCATGTATATTTGAAATGTATAAAAAAAAATTCAATATGAAACAATGAATGACTGCAGATTTATCAGCCTATTCCATGTGCGTCTTGCAGTCCCCAATCGGCAGGAAAGATGCAACTCGTAATTCTTTACTGAAACATTAAAACCAATAAAACTTTCAATTGTCATATAATTTTCTTCTCAGTGAATTAAGAGAAAGCTAAAAAATCGGGAAATTATAACTTTTCTCAGGTTTGAAAAAAATGCGTTAAGGCGTTACCCCCACTTGTAGCGCAAAAAAAGGCCTTTTTCATGAATTTTTTTAAAGAAAACTACAAAACTTTTTTAATCGATCAATATACCATCTTAAAGAACACATCTTGAAGAACTTTCAGTAATTTTTTTATTGAAAAATATTACATTGTTTAGTGGCAAATGGCCGTCAATGATTTTATATACACGGTTTGCGGTGACCAATATTGCGGCGAAGTGGATCATCTGAAAAAAAAATGCGGATGGATTTAGTCAAATATAAGTATAAACTAGTCTTTAATCGAAGGATTTTAAAAAATATTCATTTTTCACAAAATGTCGGACAATCAAAGTTCATGGTTCGATTTTAACGAAAAAAAAATCGAACGATTAAAGACTACATTTTTATGTATTAAATATGCCTGCAAAATTTCAAGAAGATCGGTTCATTAGTGTTCGAGTAATCTTGGTCACCGACTTCAAAAATGCCATTTTGAGAAAAACGCGTTTAAAGTTTCAATTTCAGTTTACACGAAGAAAATATTTTTTTTTTTGTAAACTTACATAGAGTCATCTATTCCGGGCATAAAAAAAACTGCACTTCAAATTGCTCTTCAAAAAAATGCATTTAAAAAAAATCGATTTTTTCAAAATCGCAAGTGGGGGTAACCCCTTAAAAAACACTTTAACGTGCTATAAAAATTATTTAAAAGTCCTTTTTCAACGACTCTTTTAATTTACTTAAAAGAGATTTTCATACTGAAGAAAATAAACTTTGGTTTGATTCAATAGGTCGTTTAGTTTGTTTGCTATCACGCCCGCCAATTTGGAAAAATCGTGAAAATGAAAACTGGAGAAAACGCACTTCAAAGTTTTCAATAGGAGGAAATATCAATATCAAATATCAATGGCTTCTCTGCTTTTGGCCTTGTCTCTTCGAAAATATTTACAATTGGCCTCTGTAACTTTGTAAATATATTCTTGGATAGTTCATCTATCGATTTACGCAATTAAAAAAAAAACGATTTTTCGGACCTTCTAATTCAGGCTCCGGCCTTAAAAATTTACGACCTTAATTCGTAAAAAAAGGCTTTGGATAATGATAAAAATGGAGAAATTAAAAACTGACAAAAAATATCGTTGCATTCCAACGATCCAAACTTAAACGTCACGTATTTTTGTTCAAATTGAGTCAAATAATTCTTGTTCGCCAGACTGATCAATATTCCGAAATAAATTTAAAAAGTTTGCAAGCCCGTTTTTGTTGCAAAGCTCAATATTCCAAACGTTGAGTCCCACCATTTGGAAATAAAACGATGGTATCATGAGAAAAATTGATCATACGAGTGTTAACGTCAAATAAGAGAAAAAAGGCACAAACAGATATACGGGACATGAGAATGAAAGAAGAGCCGGCGGTTTGGCAGCTTTTAGCCTGTGACGTTCCCGCGCTCGCTCGACGCGCACCGGAAGTCCCAAGTAATAAACCACGCGGTCGCAAGTGCAGCTTTTCTCAATTTTTTTATTTCATTTAATTTTTTTTGTCGTTGTTTTTCACCGTTTCTTCGAAACAACTTGTACGGCTTGGGATGAAGATACGACGATCGGACAAGTTTAGTCGTCACACTCGAAATACTAGTTCGTAACTCTTTATCTTGCTCGGGAGAAAAATAATCCCGCGCAAAAGTCGGGAGAAATAATCCCAGGCGATTCTTCGGCAGAAGCCGGAAATAATTTCCGGCCGGAAGTACAGTTTTCTTTTTCTCAAATTGATCCCGCCGCGGCAATTTTTTTCCATTTACTCCAAATTTGATAAAAAAATATTCTTTATTTTCCGAACCTCATCGGAACCATGGTGCTGAAGTTTACATAGTTGGGATGCAAAGACATTTTTATTTTTTTATTTTTATCATTGCCCCAAGGCTATTTTCGGAAAATTGAGGTCGTAGATTTCTTATAGCAATACGTAAAAATGTTTAAGCGATTTTTGCATTCTGAATAGGCCAAAAAAAAATTTAATTTAACAAAAAACAATTTTCGTCGCGTCCCCAAGATGCAAACGATAACGTTTCGCGATAACTATTTTTTTTAAACTCGGTGGTTCATTGCTACTGGCACATTTTGCAAAAAGTTCTTCAATTGCCATCCCTAAATATGCATGATGTTGAAGTTTCGTTGGAATGCAACGAAAGTTAATTTGTCGTGTCTTGCTCACATTTTTTTTCACCGATTTTGAGTACGACAAGCACTCACACAGTTTGTTCTCTTCCTCATAAGAAATCCACGAACTCAAACTACAAACAAAATTATAAAACGTAATAAAAATGAAAAAATTAAAAAAAGTAAAAAAAAACTTTTATTGCATCTTTGGAATGCAACGATATTCTTCTTTACTTTTCCACTTCTCTATTTTCATTACTACCTAAACCCATTTGTTCACGTTTAGGTCATGGAACCTTAACAACGATCTTCAAAAATATCCCAGTGATTTCCCTACCCCAAATGGACCGAAAAAATGTAGCAATTCGAAAAAAAGAATTCATTGCATCCAAACCACGCAAACTTCAACGCCGCATAAATCTACAGCGTGTCACTGCTGCAGTCTCGTCTAAAAAAAATCCCGCAGTGTCCGGAAAATTATAATCATAAATTAAAATCGAAGTTGCACATGTTGCAAATATTTTTCATTAAAAAAGCATCGCTTTTTCTTTCTCGTACCAAACATTTTTTTTTTTCGTCACTTCGCCGATTGGGCGCCATTTTGTGATCTACGGAAAATTTTTCCATCGTGCGTCTGGTGTGAGTTCGTCGAGGTCCGGAGGGTCTCTTCGTGTGTGGCGCCCGTGTAAATTGGTAGTAAACTCGGCTCTCGGTTGTGACGCTGCTGGCCCGGCCTCTATATGTGCTGTACGGACGAAATGTTTCTCGCTCTATCTCTACTTAAATATCATACATATGTACACACACACACACACGCGCGCGCGCACACACGCGCACTTATAGGCTACCCGGGCCAATCCAACTGTATCGCGGCTCTGCGGGCCTCGAGGAATCTTCCTCCCGCGTGTTGGTAACGTTACGAGAGGGCGCGTGCGTAAGTTTTTCCCAAACTACGCACTTTTCAGAAAACATGGACGGAACGATTGTCAGGAATATACGGGGCAGCGAGAACGACGAAATTGTACCGACGTTGAGACTACGTGGCTCGTGATACGAGATCTACCATACTCTGCCTCTCTTTCGCTTTTCACATGCGAAACTTACGAAGAGCTGCACATATGCGCATTTACGTATGGCTGTGTGTGTGTGTGTGTGTGTGTGTGTGTGTGTGTGTGTGTAGCTGTGTGTGTGTGTGTGTGTGTGTGTGTGTGTGTGTGTGTGTGTGTGTGTGTGTGTAGCTGTGTGTGTGTGTGTGTGTGTGTGTGTGTGTGTGTGTGTGTGTGTGTGTGTGCGTGTGCGTGTGTGTGTGTAGCTGTGCATGTGTGTGTGTGTGTGTGTGTGTGTGTGTGTGTGTGTGTGTGTGTGTGTGTGTGTGTGTGTGTGTGCGTGCGTGCGTGTGTGTAGCTGTGTGTAGCTGTGTGTGTGTGTGTGTGTGTGTGTGTAGCTGTGCATGTGTGTGTGTGTGTGTGTGTGTGTGTGTGTGTGTGTGTGTGTGTAGCTGTGCATGTGTGTGTGTGTGTGTGTGTGTGTGTGTGTGTGTGTGTGTGTGTGTGTGTGTGTGTGTGTGTGTGTGTGTGTGTGTGTGTGTGGTGTAGGTGTGTGTGTGCCTACACCGATCTAGCCCATGCTCAGAGCCTCGTCGCGTACGGTCGACTCACGTGATAGATCGAGAGATCTCCGACATCGAAAGATCTCACACTCGTATGTGTTCCAATGCATATACTTAATTACGCGCAAGACTGGCTAATGAGAAGCGGGAAAAATGATTACAAAGGGTCTTGGATTGGTATCGAAAATGCTCGGCGACGTTTCTATAATAAAATTCGAAACGATGTTGAAGTTAGCATAGGTAGAATACAACGGAACTTAATTTTTGTTAATTGCTCAATTTTTTTTTCTGGCTGACAGGCTACGAATATCATGTTCAAGTTTTTACGTATCATTGGTAGGGATTGAGACCTGAATCTGCGGGCGGAAAGGTTTTGGATGATGGTAAAGATGAAGGAATGAACGAAAGTCGTTGCATATTGACGATGCAACATCATTCGAAATGACTAGGTTTAGGTTCAACTGTCAATCAGGGTGGCTCCAAGGCTGGATGTGATAATGAGATGGTGTCGAAGTTTGCACCGTTGGAATGCAATGAAAATTTTTCTTGATTTTTTTGGTCGTTGTTTTTTTTATTATGATCTGAACTCAGTTTTGCATCTTTTGGTTGTAGACTTTCAATGAGGATTCTTAAAAATGTTTCAGTAACTTGTGTGGCCTATATGTGCCTATAATAGTAGGGCAATACGAAAGAAATATATTATCGTTTCATTCCAATGATGTGAACTTCAATACCAAGGTAATGAGTACCATTTAGATTTTTTATTAAGAGAATAAACATGTTTGGTTTGTTTTGGGAATTGAGTAATTACTCGTGGTTGATGATTGGAAATGCATAGATCAGGGATCTGGCTGACTAGGATTTTCTAAAGGAGTTTTGGAAGCTGCGACTGCCGATTTCTATATCTAATACTCTATCCATTGAAAGGATTTTTTAATTTTTTAAAAGCTATTGTAGTCGGCGAGGTAATTGTAATGATTTTTTTATTGTTCATCTTTGTCCAGACTTGCGTCACGAGTTTTGGAGTGTTGCTTTCAATTGTCCAATTATGATTCATTGTTCTAATTTATACGATTTGGAAAACTAAATATCGAGTGTCTTAGTGTGAAACACATGTAAGTTCTTTTTCTCCATTATTTGACAGTTCTATTATTAGACGTCAAAAGAAAAACGAAGTTTTTCCATTACCGAGAATGGTCAGATTTGGTTCCAACAAATCTCCAAGTTTATGATTTTGAAATGTTCATCGTTGGAATAGAACGAATTCATTTTAAACGAAATTTCCCAAATTGTGTTCAACAGATTTAAGCTATAGAAATCCCTCGACCATTTTTCAGGCTCCTTATTCAACGATCTACAAGATATGATTTTCGATATTGACAAGAATGAGAAAGTAAAAAAATCGTTGCATTCCAACGGTGCAAGTTTCAAGCCCATCCAAGTTTATACCTAAAATCGAAATTTTAGTCACGTGCTGAAGTGGACAGGATGCCTTTGATTTTTCGTACATTGCTCATAATGTTTATTTCATTGTCATTACTAGGACACACTTCATTTGGTGTAATTTGAAGACTCGTCGTCGATTCTAGCGCTATCTAAAAATAGTTTTTTAACGTTGAAAGATTACCATCTCGGGTGAATTATTACAGACCTTTTTTGCCGAAATTTCGAAGTTGCAGTACCGCAGCGAATTAAAAACGTTTATTCGTGACGCGTGTTGAGTGCGTAATTTGTGGATGAATTAAACGATCGATATTTCGTGCACGCGTGTTTAAAATCATAATTGGCATGTTCAGCTAAAACGTTTCTAGTAGGGATTTAAAAATATGCGCGATTAATTCGACTCCACGAGCCCAATCTTATTCATCGCTTCATCAAATCCCGATCTGACAGCCGCGTGATGGAAATTATTTAAAAAATTGGTCCCTCCCTTTCATAATTCATGGAGAAGAAATATTTCGAATAGTCTTACTGTTAGCATAATTGGAATTTGACGAGCGATCTTTTCTAGAATAGGTCTTTCGTGAGGAACAATAGAAATAGAGAGGCAAAAAATTATTTAAAACAAACATATACTTTTTTAACTAGATCTTTCCGGCCAAAATCTGCCAAAAATAATTTTAAGAATCATTTTTAGAAACTTTTTTCCCTATTGCATTTCGACGTTCCAAATTGGAGTGTCATTATTTCGAAGCCACAATAATGAAACAAGTCCTTCAATTTGGATGACGATGAAGTTTGCATCGTTGGAATGCAACGAATTATTTGTTTATTTTTCATTTCTTTATTTTTACCATTATCCAAAATCATTTTTTTGCAACTGGAAGTCGTAAATCTGTAATAAGAATTCCTTAAAACGTTTGCGAGACTTTCACAGCCTAAATCGGCAATAAAAATTGAAACAATTAAAAACACTTCATTTTTACAATTATCCACAGCCATGTTTTTTGCATATTGGATTCCTAAACCTCTAATAAGAATTCCTAAATACCTTTGGGAGACTTTCACCACCTGAATCGACAATAAAAATTGAAACAATTGAAAATATTTCATTTTCATCATTATCCAAATTCCTTTTGTGCAAATTGGAGCCGCAAATCTCTAATAAAAATTCCTAAACACATTTGAGTCTTTCACAGCCTAAATCAGCAATAAAAATTGAAACAATTGACAACACTTCATTTTTACAATTGTCCAAAGCCATGTTTTTTGCATATTGGATTCGTAAGTCTCTAACAAGAATTCCTAAATACCTTTGGGAGACTTTTACAGCCTAAATCGATAATAAAAATTGAAACAATTGAAAATACTTCATTTTCATCATTATCCAAATTCTTTTTGTGCAAATTGGAGCCGCAAATCTTTAATAAAAATTCCTAAATACGTTTGAGAGTCTTTCACAGACTAAACCAGCAATAAAATTGAAACAATTGAAAATACTTCATTTTTATAATTATCCAGTCATTTTTTTGCACATTTGATTCGTAAATCTGTAATGAGAATTCCTAAATACCTTTGCGAGACTTTCACAGCCTAAATCGACAATAAAAATTGAAACAATTGAAAATACTTCACTTTCGTTGCACTCCAACGATGCAAATTTCAAAATCGTTTCTTTTGCGACAGAGACGGGATTTGCGAACAATTTGTATGAGAAAGGCCCGAGATTTCCAAGAACCGCGAGCTGGCACGATGACGTAAATCCTCTCGCGTTATCTCCGAAAATTAGCGTTCAACGAAAGTCACGTTCGCATTTTTTTTTCGGGCTAGCCCATCGGCGTGGCGCGTATGTCACGTTTTCTTTTTGCTCGGCTCGAGAGTCGGGAGACCATACAATAATCGAGAGTGCCGCCAATGGTTGCCTCGCGCGTTACCAGTGAGTCATGTACCGTGTTTAATACAGTTGGGAATTTAATACAGTCCAATGGCTATGGAAAAATTGAATGTACGAAAAAGAGGTTTCTCTCCGTTCCTCTTGAAATTAGATCGAGTGGAAATATAGCAGCGTTGCGCTCGTATAGATATTTCCGAGGTTTTCTCTCTTTCGTTTTTTTGTCCATTGAAACTCCACGGTACATCCAATTAACATTTCACAGCTCGAATCAGAGTTCGTAAATGTTAAGGGGAGGTTGGCGTCGGGAGGCATGAACAATGCATGCACTTCAGGAATTTTCTTTTTATGTACAATTAATACTTTTGGAAATGGGTTGCAACGTATTTTATTCTTCTATCAATGGAGAGTACATTCCAGTTTTATTTATTTTAAAAAATCCAAAATGCCGGCTCCAGCTCCCGTCAAATAAAGCCATGCGCAGCGTGTTTTGTCTGTGGGTGGGGGGGGCTCTACACAGCCTTGCCAGTTCATTTTAAAAATGCAAAAAGTTTAAATGAAATTTAAAATGAAAAAGTTCATTTTAAAAATGCAAAAAGTTTAAATGAAATTTGAAATGAAAAAGTTCATTTCATGCAAAAATTGCATGAAAATTATTAAACTACATTAAATTGGGGGGGGGGGCATCTTTTTATTCTGTAAAACCCCTGGATAACAAAATGGCCGCCGCTTGAAAAAAAAACCCAATTTATTTGTCTGTTTTTTGGCTCCAACAGACGAAAAAAAAATTCTGAGTTAATTTTTCACGAAAATCGCTTCTTGACGGCCCCGCAAATTGAATTTCCTTTCAATTGCGCAGAGATTTATGTGAATCGGTTCATCCGTTGAAACTGCAGAGCGCCCCACGCGTTGAAAAATTCTGTTTCCAGAAAAACGCATTTAAAGTTTAACAGTATAAAAAAACGTATTTAACGTTTGTTTTTGACAACCCGAACAAATAAACCAATGTGTTCTAAACACTTTAAGGATGCAAATTATGTTTTAAAAAATCGGATTTTTCATCGTCATGGATGGTACCCTGCCCTTAAATATAGAAAATCTGATCCCTGCAGCCCAATTGATTGTTTTTTGGAATTTCGTCTCCTTTTCGCGATGTTAATCGAGTGCGCGAAAGTTGGAAGCCTTATGGCAATGAACTCGTTGACCGGGCCCAAAATTTATAAATGACATGTACGAATTGGCGCTTTGACGAACGACTCGAAGCTTTTTCCATTCACCCCAAACTTATTTTCGCTCCATTTCCCATAGCTCATATTTGTATAAAAGGCTCAATTTGTAGAAAAAGGCAACCAAAACAAACCCAATAAGTTTATTTCGGGCACCGAATTCACTCCAATCAGAGAAAAAATCATGTTTTCAATGCTACACACGAAGAGTAAAAACTATCGTAAAATGGGGTTACTTTGAACAGGTTTTGGAAGTTTTTTGTAGATAACTTTTTTTAACTTAATAAATTCCCACTTGTTTTGCTCCAATAGATCAATGCGTCCTTTGGCTATCAAATGTATAAAGTCAAGCCCCACCAGCCCCTACAATTTTATATTTAAAAAAAGTGTCAAAGTAACCTCGAATGTGGGGTTCCTTTGGAAAGGCATTGAAATGCAACTTATGTCAAAGATTAAGGGTTACTTTGGCATCATTTTGATGGATGAACCCAAACAACAATTTTTTACCATCAAATTGTCAAATTGTCAATTTAAAGAAACAATTTACATAAAAATAGTTTTACATATACGTTGACATTATTTTGACAAAGAAATTTAATATTTTATGCATTATACATGGAATTAAATGGAAAACAACGATTTTTTACAATCAGATTGTCAAATTATCAATTTAAGGAAACATTTTACATAAAAATATCAAGTACCTAAGGTACTATTATCGGCACTTAATCAGTCTTATAATTATTATTGAAATCAAAATCAACTTGAGCAACGTTACAATCAATTTTAACAACATTATAACAAACTTGAACAACAAATTTAAGCACCAATAGAAAAAAGTTAATAAAAAGAATCGCTGCGCACACATTTGAACCGTATTTTGGCGCTCTGTTAAAGTCGCCCCAAAAACTGTCAAAGTTACCCTCACGGGGAGAGCCTGAATTGGGTCCAAAAAAGCGGTTTTTCGGGAATTTCTTTTGAAGGGAAAAAAACAAGTGAGCTCAGTAAACATTGAGGTATCTTTTAATGTATATTTGAAATGTATAAAAAAAAACATTTTTCAACATGAAACAATAAATGACTGCAGATTTATCAGCCTATTCCATGTGCATCTTGCCACTGCAGTCCCCAATCGGCGTGAAAGATGCAGCTCGTAATTCTTGACTGAACCAAACAACCCAACAAAATTTCCAATTGTCATATATTTTTCTTCTGGGTGAATTGAGAAAAAGCTGAAAAAACCGTGAAATTATAACTTTTCTCAGGTGTGAAGAAAAATATGTTTATAAAAAGACTTCAACGTGCTATAAAAATTGTGTAAAAATACTTTTTCAACGACTTTTCTTATTCACTTAGAAGAGATTTTCATGCTGAAGAAAAATGACGTTGAAGTTTGCATCGTTGGAATGCAACGATTCCTTCGTTAATGTTCCATTTCTGTACTTTCATCCTGATTTAATGCCTTCTCTTTGCAAATTGAGGTCACAAATCTCTAATAAGAATACGTAAAAAGGTTTGAGTGATTTTCACACCCGAAAAAAAATCGAATAATTAATGAGAATTGATTTTCGTTGCGTTTCAACGATGCAAACTTCAACATGATGAAGAAAAAAAGCTTTGGTTTGATTCAATAGGTCGTTTGGTTCCTTTGCCATCACGGCCGCCAATTTGGAAAAATCGTGAAAATGAAAACTGTAGAAAACACGCTTCAAAGTTTTCAATAGGAGGAAATATCAATATCAAATATCAGTCGCTTCTCTGCTTTTGGCCTTCTATCTTCGAAAATATCTACAATTGGCCTCTGTAACTTTGTAAATATATTCTTGGATAGTTTATCTATCGATTTAAGCAACAAAAAAAAGATTTTTTGGGGCCTCCCAATTCAGGCTCCGGCCTTGTCAATTTAACGGAGACTTTGTCCTTGGAGTGCCATATTTCAGGTGTTTACATTTTTTTTTCTAAGGAAACGAGTAAAGCTTTTTGAGTGCGGTTTTTTTCTTGCTTTTATTCATGATTTACAGAACGTTAAACAATTTTTTTTAACCAAAATGGCGGCCGTTGCAGCTCCGCGAAAACAGGTCCTCAAATCGCGGGAGGTAAACGGCTGACATCACTGCCCCCTCGTTGTTGATCTGAAACACAAATTCAAAGCATATTATCAATCTGTGACCCTTTGGTCATGGAATGACGGATGGGTTTTTCGTTTAGTACAAATTTCGGAAAATGGCGGCAATTTAAAAAAAAATCGAATTTTCGCGTGTTTTTTTCGCATAAAAAGATAAATAATAAATGCAAAAATGTATCTATCGAAAAAACGATCCGTCATTCCGTGAAGACATATTTTCTGAGTATGCTCTCCAAATTTCAGGTCGATATGTTAATTACAGCGGTCAGGAGAATGTCAGCCATTTTTAAAAACGTGTTTTCGAGAAAAACGCGTTTAAAGTTTTGTAATGTGTTTACACAAATGGGTTTATAATTACCGCTAATCGGCAATGCCTGGTCCATAGAGGCATTCCTCCTCTTCTTTTAGCTGCTCATGTTGAGATCAAATTGATTTTTTGAAAATTTCAAGGACAAAGTCTCCCTTAACCCCGTTTTAGGGTACTTCGCTGATTATCGTCGCGAAAGAAGAGGAGCGGGAACGATGCCGCGTCGAAAATTCCGCTCTCACAAAATCGCTCGTACGTAATGTCGCACGTGGACGTTGACGAAATTCCATGTCTGTGCGCGAGTGTATGTGTGGCCGCGGTCGCGTTCGTTGACTCAAGTATTTCATACTCGTGAGGTCGTCTCACCGAGGTTCGCGTTTCTCGCGGTCCCGCGGCCAGAAGCAAAGAGAAAGGAAACGCGAGATCCTCTCCCATGCAAAGCTAGCGCTAAAACTCGATCTTGAAAATGATGCAAAAAAATTATGAAAAAAAAAACGAAAAAAAAAAAATAATGGCGAAGAAGAAAACGGTTCCGCGCGTGGTCGCTGAAGTGCGCAATCGGTTTTTTCTTCGGCGAAGATTTCTCGCTTCGCGTGTATGTGCCCTCCGGTACTATCTGGTGGCTATGGGCTGCGCTTGCGAAACAGCCGCCGCCATCGTTTTCTACTAGCTCGCAAGTCGATTGTACGTTTTGTTTCGTGCGTGGCGCGATCTTCTGGCTGATCCGAGCGTTTTCTCCCACGCATTGTAGGTAAAGTCGCGAGCTGTACACGTGGCGTACCAATCGATGACCTTTTTCGCCGCATTCTCGCTGAAACATCCGAGCAAAGGAATTTCCGGGGAAACGGAAGAACATCACGATACTGAAGTTTGCATCGTTGAAAGCCAACGAAAACTCAGCGGCTCGATTTTTCTTGCTTCTAATTTGGGCTACAAAAAGCACGTTTTTTGTTTTTTTTTAGGATTCTTGTGAGAAATTACGCCCAAATTTGCATGATCAGAATTTGGATGATTGAGAACGGAAGAAATATTTTTTTTAGAATTATTAAATTGAAGTTTGCATCGTTGGAGAGCAATGGAAATTAATATTTCTGAATTCCTTTGATTTATTTTGGCATATTTCGCCGATTATTTTTTTTTAAGATACTTTTTTAGCCATAACTATGTACTATATAAATAAAATTTTTATTTTATATATATATATATATATATATATATATATATATATGTATGTATGTATGTATATGTATAAAGCATAGGAAGATATATATATATATATATATATATATATATATATATATATCCACGAAAAAAAAGATGTGTAATAATAAGCATAAGGAAATTACAATGTAAAGAACTTTAGTTGTGTTGCAACGATGAGAACTTCAATATCGTGGAACATCCTACTGAACCAACTGGAAACGAATTCCTTCGCTGTCCTTTATCCCGTGCAGAAATTTGTTGGAAAATTTCCTGGGGTCCCCAGATCCTACAACATCCCTATAAGGATTTTATAGGGACGCGGCACGCTGCTGTTTCCCGATTGACGTCGTTTGAGGATTTTTTATTCGAAATTCTCAACCGGAATTTGTTGGATCTCCCAAAAAATATAGTTTCGTGATCCCGCGCGGAAATATTGTTGGGGAGTCCCAAGATGCACCCACATCTCTATAGGGATTTGTTAGGGACATTGCACCTAGGGAGTCCTCATTGGGATCCAATTTGATTCTGCACTGTCCCTCGATTAACGCCGTTTGAGAATTCTTACCACGTTCGAATCGAAAATACGTGAAAAGTAACGAGAAAAAAACGTGGCGTGTTGACACACAACCTGTACGATTCGTCGACGTGTGCGTGTGTGATTTTCGGTGATGTGATTCAAATCGATTTTTAAGATTTTTAAAACGATTTATACTTTTCAAGCGATTTATACTTTTTCTGATAAGATTTATGTTTTTTTTAAATCCTCATTTTGTATATCTATGTATTTTGTTTAAAAAAATCGTGGTAAGGAGTGCGATGGGAACCAGCAAGAATCATATCGAATTCTGTTCGATGATGTGGGAATCCTTAAGGACTCGTACATTCCAGTAAAATCCTGATGAGAATCCAATGTACGAACGTGACGTTTTAGTATGAAGATCCATGGTGTTGAAGTTTGCACCGTTGGAATGCAACGAAAGTTCTTCTCGATTTTTTCCTTTCTTCATTTTTATTATTATCTAGAATCTTTTTTTTGCCGCTTTTTTTTGGTTATAACTTATATATTATAAATTACACAAATCTTTTTTTTGGTTATAAATTTTCGATAAGGAGTCTTAAAAAGTTTGAGCTACTTTCGTACCCCAAATGTACAAACAAAAATCGGGAATACGAAAATAAATACACTTCGGTTGCATTGCATCTATGCAAACTTAAATACCATGGAGATGCAATGCGATGGCCCGTTGGCGTAACGTTGACGTTTGCATCGTTGGACTGCAACGTCTTTTTTCTTAATTTTTTATTTATTCATTTTTATCATTACCCGAAGCTTTTTTTTCTCAAATAGAGGTCGTAAATTTCTAGTAACAATACGTAGAGAAGTTCGAGCGATCATTACAGCGTAGATCGACGAAAAATGTTGATTATTAAATAGTATTGATTTTCGTTGCATTCCAACGATGCAAACATCAAAGTCATCCCATTGGCTCCCTGTCAGAAAGTACAGAAAGCGATCGCAATCCAATCGGGTTGACAATTTCTGCACGTGAAGAACTAAAATTTGTCATGTCTCGAATTCTAGATCAAAACGTTTGCCAAATTGAACGAAGATCGAATCTTTCTGTATCCCTCTTCACGAAGAACTTTTCGTCCTCAAATGCTTTTCCGCATCTCCATCACACTTCGCTGGGCACAAAGTGAAAGCAAAATTTATCCAATTGGAGAAACTAATTAGCTAATTTCGCGTCTTTTCGTCGGACGTCTCTGGGCACATTCGATGTTCCTTAAGTTGATGACCGGAGTTACCATTATTTTCCGGCGGTTCGCGAAGCTCGCCACGAGTTCAAGCGTCCTCCAATGGTGCCTGCCTTTTGAAGTTGAAGGCGGCTCCTTGGAGACCGTTCTCTTTATTCAGGCAAACTGGTCCGCGGCGGCAGGTAACGTGCAAACAGAACGTAGGGTTCAACGTGGCCTTTCTCGGTTTTACGAAGGATGGTTCGTTCCTTTGGCCGATTTTACAGGTACGAAATGGGCTTTCCTGAGACCCGATGAACAGAATCGACTATGTGCAAACGCGAGAGAGAGAGAGAAAGAGAAGAATGACGAGGTCTTATTATTGCTTCGCTTCCTAAACTCTCGTTCTTTCTCCCAACGGACGTACCTTTTCATCCGTCTTCCATTGACCGTGGCTCTTCCTCGTCCTTTGGTATGTTAGAGCCCATACAGTTGCTTCGACTTTGACCAATTTCCAAGAAGAGACCCACCGCCCCCGAATTTCAGGTCAACGCTGTCCCAACCTACGAATATCCTCTATACATCATAACTTTCCCTCAAATTTCTACATCTATCTATATGCCTGTAGAGCTGACCATAGCTGTACCCCAAAATATCACAGCGTTACAATATGCGTCGACGAAAATTTTCATAGCTTCATGCAAATCCAATAATTCAACTGTACTGGGAAATAACCCTCTATGCACAATGGCCAAAATGATGTTGGCCAACGTACTCAATGACGTTGAAGTTTGCATCGTTGGAAAGCAACGAAAATTCTTGCTTTCCTTCGTTTCGTTATTTTTATTACTACCTAAATTCTGCTTAAGGCTTTAGGCCACAGAAATGGGTATAAAATCATGTGCGAATTTAACAATTTTTTTCGTATGAAAAAGTGATTCACTCATAAAATTAATTACACATCTATTTAGTGTGAATGTCAAGCTGATAGAATTTTTTTTCGATGTACAAAATGGCCGACTACTACTATTTTCTTTTGTTATCTTTTTTAGGCGCTCTGCGGCGTGACATTTAGCATCCACAATTTTTGACCTAGAACAAAAATAAAAAATTCTCGTCAATCTACATTAGAATACCTAGAGAAGTACGTACGGAATTTAAAAAATATTGTTTTATTCAAAAGTTGTAGGTATTTGACCTTAAGAAATGAATTGTCAGTGAAAAATTTCGTTTTAACTGCTGATAAACTGGTCATAAAATGAAAAGTTTTCGATTAATCAGAAGTACGTACTTCTCTGCGAAATGCAATTAGGAGCATAACTTTTAAATTTGAAGTAAATCGAGTGAAAATTGTTGAAGTTATTTGTCACGCGAATTGGAAAAAAGCTGTTTCGAGAAGTTTCGAGTTGTCGGCCATTTTATACAAAAAAAAATTTCTAACAGCTTGATATTAATACTAAATAGATGTGTAATTAATTCTATGAGTGAATCACTTTTTCATACGAAAAAAAATTGTTAAATTCGCACATGATTTTATACCCATTACTGTGGCCTAAAGCCTGAAGTAGAGTTAGGTTATGGATTCCTAATTATGATCTCTAAAAAATTCTGACATTTGTAGCCTAAGTGTGCCAAAAACAAATTGGGCAATGGGAAAAAAAAGTTTCGTCGCATTCCAACGATGTTAACTTCAATACCATCATACAAAGCATCGAGAGAAAGAGAGCTTTTCAAATATGAGAAACGTGGGTGATCGAAATATGTATATGGAAATCAATTGACGAGAAATAGGACAATCATGTAGGCAAAATTGCGTTTCCGTGAGAAGGTTCTTTCGAACTCTTTGTATCTACGTAATGGTGGCTGCCTGATGCCTAGTAACTTTTTTTTATTCGTTTTTGACGACCGGACAGTGCTCCAAAAACCTTTCCCAAAACGTGTTTGCATTTCTCCGAAGTTGATTTTGAAGATGTTGGAATTCACATGGAGTAAAGTATGGGGACCATTGACGTACATATATTTTTGGTGCAGTTGAAGTTTGCATCGTTGGAGTGAACCGAAAATTCTTTTTAATTTCTCATTTTCGTAAGTATCCAAAGTGACATCTCGCAGATTTAGGTTGCAGATCGCCATATGAGAAACGTTTAAAATGTTTGCTTGATTTTCGTAGCTCAAATCTGCCAAAAGAAATTTGGACAATAGAAAGAAAAATCATTTTCGTTGCGTTGCAACGATGCAAAATCGAACGTCATTATATTTTCTTGGATTTATTTCCATAGGGTTTTCCAAATGTAAAAATTTTGTCTCGCACAGTTTTCAATACGAGTGCAATAACTTCGTGAGATTCGTTATTATCCCTGTGTATAAACACTGCACTCTGCCACTATGCAGAAACCACTTCACTTTGAAACTGTCACTGTCACTGTCACTGTCTGAAACATGGGTATTTATTTTTTAATTTTTACGCAATCAACGGAAATAATACGTGTCATTTTTTACGTTGCACAACGCGTTTTTATGTTATTGAAGTTCGAATAGTTGAAATGCAATGAAAATTCTTCATTTTCTTCGTTTCTTTATTTTTATTATTACTTAAAATCTTTTTTTGCAGCCCTTGGTTAAGGATTTTCCCAAAAATCCTCAAAAATACCTAAGTTGTATTCATAGCCTGAATATAAAAAAAAACGGCAATATGAAAAAGATATTTTCGTTGCAGTCCGCCGACGCAAACTTCAATACCATTAGTTTTCGCAAGGGATTCCAAAGACCCATCATGAAATACTCGTTCAGACAATGGCGTTGAAATTTGCATCGTTGGAAAGCAACGAAAATTCTTTCCAATTTCTCTAATTCTCATTATGCCAATTTCAAATTTCTCATTTCATTCCAAAATCATTTTTGGCCGATCTAGATCGCAGGTGGCTCAATACGAACGCAAAAAAATGTTTGCATGATTTTCATAGCTCAAATCTGCCAAAGGAAATTTGGCAAAATAAAGAAACATCATTTTCGTTGCACCGCAACGATGCAAGCTTCGTCATCCTAGACAATTAACACATTCTAAGTGTGTCACTTCAGGTGACGTTCGAAAATCCCATACTCAGATTCTACAATATTAGCGAACTATTATCCGAATACGGAGTTACAAAAGTACACAACAGCGCACTTGCACACGTGCTCTTTGTGATAAATCCAAGCACGTGCAATCGAAATTCATTTTTCGTAATTGCTCAATTTTTTTGGCGATTTTGGCTCTGAAAATCACTAGAATGTTTCTCACGTATGCTTGTTGGAGATTAAGGTGTCCTTAAGGTTGAATCTTAAGGTGTCAAAAAAAGCTTTCGATAATGATAAAAAAGCAGAAATACAAAAACGAAAAAGGAACTGTTGCATTCCAGCGATGTAAACTTCAATGTCACTTTTTCATATTCGTAAACATTGAAACATACACACACACATATATACATTTAATTATGTGGCTTCCACATCGTTATTGGGTATATGTTTAATCGTCGAACCTTTTTGGGACCCGGAACCTTTCGGCGAAATAAGATCGATCACAGATGACTGGAGTCCACGAAATGTATGAGACAAAGAGCGAACTGCTTCTTCGCCTCTGGCCCGTGATCGGTCTCGTGGCTCATTCGAACAAGGCGTCTGACTTATTCGGCGCAGCTATTTCGAGAAGAATCGGTCATGTAACTTTCACGGACCACACCAAAAACGTCTATACATAGGCTTACCGTCGACATTTAAAGAGAAGCTATCAAAACCATACGCCCTGTTGCCCAAATGTTCTAAATACGGAAAAGCGCTTAAAATATTGGCGTCATTGAAGGTGTACTTGGCTTGGAGTACGAGGGTGGGGTGAAAAGTTTCCGGCCTGACCAAGAAAAACGATATTTAACAATTTTTTTTGCTTTATTTTTCAACATAATCTTCATCAACACTGATACATTTCTCATAACTCTCGCATCCCAAAAAACAGTAGCCATAACCTTGTTTGCCGATAAAATTGTTTTTGCCTTCTTTGGGGTTGGTTCCCCTTTTTCAACCCACTGTTTTGACTGTTCTTTACTTTCAGGAGTGTAGTGGTGGACTCATGTCTCATCAACAGTTACGAATCGACGCAAAAATTCGTTTGGATTACGTCTATACAGCGCCAAATTGTCGGTAGCGTCGAGCGTTAGCAAACGCTCGATTGGTCGAGCGTTAGCAAACGCGGCACCCACCTTGCACACAGCTTTTCCATGTTCAAATGGTTGTGCAAAATATTTCGCACACGTTCAGTTGACATCCTACAGGTCTCAGTTATCTCATGCACTTTCAACCTGCGGTCTTCCAACACTATTTTATGGACTTTTTCAATAATCTCTGAAGTTGTGACTTCAACGGGCCGTCCTGAGCGAAGCTCGTCAGAGGTGCTCACACAACCGATTTTAAATTCAGAAACCCACTGATTAATAGTTGAATATGATGGGGAGGAGTCTCCTAGTGCTGAATCCATCTCTTCTTTTATTTGTTTTGGTGTAAAACCTTTCAAATGGAAGTATTTGATGGCAGCACGTTTTTCCAATTTTTCCATTTTTACGAAGACAACGGAAGCGTCTCGCGCAATGTGCTCTCAAACGCAAACTAACGTAGCGATTGGGCTGAAACTGTACATACAAGCTCGGTAGAAATGGTACTGTAGGACGCCGCTCCAAAACTAGACCTAGTGGCACCATCTCTTGGTCAGGCCGGAAACTTTTCACCCCACCCTCGTACTCCGAGAGATTTTTGCACCTCTTCGTCGCATCAAGGATAATCTGGAAAGGTTACGCTATTTACGAGAAATCTTCATGAGATTGAAGTTTGGAATCCAATGGAGATTTATATTTTTGAATTGCATTAAGGGATCATCACAGTGTAACGGGTCAAAAAAAAGCTGATTTTTGCGATTTTTTTTTTCGATCGTTAAAATACGCTAATCAGTCTGAATTTTTAACGTCAAATCAAAGCACTCACAAACAACGGAAAATCAATTTTTAAACGGTTATTTTTATTTTTTTTACATTTTTTTAACGCTTGAAACTGTCTTCGAAAAAAAAGAAGTCCTCGCTGTGTGAGTCACGGCTGTCAAGATATAACGTGAAAGAATTTATTTTCTTCGCTCATAACAATTTTGGCTCGAGAGATTTTGGAATTTTGAGTCGTCGAGAGACGAAGTGCTTTAAAAAAAAATGACGATATTTCACATTGCAGATAATGCTAATTATTTATGTCGAGGTAGAATTTTTCAGATCGTATTGAAGAGCAGATTACTATGATGTTTTTGAGTGGTCCTTTTTTCCCGTTCGAATAATTGGTATACAGGATTATCAGGGAATATTGCGAAAGCGTAAAAATGGCTGGCGCGGACATTCGCACTGTCGCAGCCATGTTGGAATCGGGCCTCGTGCATGCCTATCGAGACGAAGAACAGCTTTTAAAATCTCAACATACTTTGGATCTTTTACAATAAACAATTTTATTCAATTTTTTCTACGATTAAATAATAATTAAATAATTTCTTTTTATTATTCAATTTACTAAATTTAATTATAATTCCAGCTTGCTGATTATTGTACTTTAGTGAAATAATATCATCCTTTGAGATCGTCAAGAACTTTTTGCCGCAGTAATTGCGCAACGCACAATTTAATTCCTTCAATAAAATTATTTCATAATTTTTTATTGTTAATAAAACTAATTTTGTTCGAGTGAATTGGGTTACATTCAAGTTCAGTGGAGAAAATAACCTTTTTATCGCCTTTAGTCGATTAATGACGTTGAAGTTTGCATCATTGGAATGCAACGATATTTTTATTTTTATTTCTTTATTTGTATCATTAACCAAAGACTTTTCTTGCAAATTGAAGTCTCAAATTTCTTGCAAGAATACGTAGAAACGTTTAAATGATGTTCACAGCCTTAACCGGCCAAACAAAAATTGAGTAATGAAGGAAGGTGACGGGGCGAAAAAAGGTCGATTCTTCCAAATTTTGTTTGTCTCCTAGATCATTTATTTCGGATTTGAAAAAAAGCATGTTATTAAGCATACATTAAAACGATTTCGTGTAATTTTTTATTTAAAAAAAATTTGAACTAACAACGTTATTGCGGTATAATAGGGCCTCTGTATGAAAAATGTAATCCAATGGCTGGACCGATAACTTCACAATGGTTGGTCTGAAAAATAAAAATGAAAATAAAATAAAAAATAAAAATAAAAATGAAAATAAAATGAAAAATAAAAATAAAAATGAAAATAAAATGAAAAATTATATTAAACATTATTTTAAAAATAAAACTTTTCTAATCTATATAAATGTAACTCACGTTGTATTTAGCCGTTTTTCGAAAAAAAAATAACAAAATGGCGATTGATAAAAAAAGGGTAATCCCGGTGACATTTTTTCTCATATTCGAGGGCGTTTCCAACTTGATCAATTTTCAATATTAAAAATTCAAAAAAAATTCACATATCCTCGAATATGTGTACTTTGAGAAAATGCAAAAAGAAATTGATTTTTTCACCCGTCACACTGGTGTCCGGCCTTAAGCAGAATTAATTTCCGTTTCATTCCAACGATGCAACCTTCACGGTCATGTCGGTTAATATTTACGATTTATTTTTATTGAAGAGCTTCTCTGTGTCCGACAAATGTATAATTTGTTAGACACCAATAATTCCTCTTCTTCAACCTATTCTCTAAATTCAAAATGTACGCTCTGTAAATGTGTAAGTTCGAAAGAACTTACCGCTGCGACTTTGTTGCGCCTGCAACAACGTGCACCGGTGTGTCATCTCATATGTAACAAGACGTATATCGCGTGCATCTCATGCTCGTATCCGAGAGCGTTGGTGGACAAAAAAAAACATGCAGAGCTTGCAAAGGGGAATGCTACTCTCCTGATGCGATAGTGAAAGAATTCTTGGATCTCGTGTATAATCAGTCACTCACTTCGTGTCGTATTAACATGACGATCGTCTCTTCGTTTCTCTTGAATATGCAGGATCTCTCGCGTCGAATAGGTTGCGCCGTTCACCGTGATCGTCGTCTTCGCGCAGTCATCTTTTCGCTCTTCTTTATTCCCGAGAGTATGTTTCATCTTCTTTAACTTCCATGCGACGCTGCTCCGCGAGCTCATCTCGTCGCGCCAGCTAAAAGGATAATGCTTTTGTCCGGGTGGCCATTAGCCTTTCGGCAAAACGTGCGTATGTCGCTTACTCGGGGCGATACACTCGCGATCCTTTCTTGGAATTACTTTCTTTGGCTTCTTATACTTTGGATAAAAAGCTTTTTTATATGAAAAATAAAAAATTTATTTTAGTATTCATTTTTAGTATTTATTTTATATTTTTTATTATATTACATTATGCTATGCATCAAATTAAATGTTAGTATTTAATTGTAGTATTTATTTATGTAAAATAAAAAATTGTATTTTAGTGTTCATTTTTAGTATTTATTTTATATTTTTTAATTATGTTATATGATACTATATATTGAATCATATTTTGGTATATATTTTAGGGTATATTTCAATATTTATTTTTAGCATTTACTTATCCAAAATATAAACATTTTATTTGAGTATTCATTTTCAGTATTAATTTGATATTCATCATTCGGTGGAACAAATTTCGGTAAAACAAATGTTGAGAAATCCTCAAAATAGGCAGGTGTGCTGATAGCCAACACCACGTGGATATAACGGTTTCGAAATGTCCTCCCCCACGTCTACAGTGAAGGTGGCCCGAAAAGTGAGGTCTAAAAGGAAAATCGACATGCCTCGTATACTCATCCGAATTACACTCTCTTGTATTTTCTATGATCATTTTTGTTTTTCGGAAAAAAAAGCATCAACATTTTCTTCGAGTCTTCCTGTACCATAGGTTTTTATTTCTCTTTTGTGTATGTACCTCTTAGAGGTTTTCAAAAGGAATTGGGAGTCATTTAGACTAGTGTAAGTATATTTTTATCAACTGAACTTCAGTGGATAATCATCTCAAACATATTCTTTAAACTTTTGGTCAAAAACTAAGACATTTACGCGAGTGTTCAGTTGGCCAATTTTTTGTTGTTCAACAGTGCACTTCGTAATGATAAAACGAGTAAAAAAAATCGCGAGGAAGTACACACACGGAAGAGACAAAAAAAGTGTTATTTTTCGAGAATTAAAATAGAGCGTAGGAAACACATGAGCATGATTCGGATAGGCATTGATACAAGGCATCTAGATTTTACTTTGGACGTCACTTTTCGAGCCACCCTCGGTATTTATAGATATATTTACGGCCGTGTGTGTATTCATGCAGAAAAGAGTAGAACTACGTGGATAAGCGAATTGCATAAATACGTAACGCTTTTGTCACATGATGTTGAAGTTTGCATCGTTGGAATGCAACGAAAATTTTATTTTATATTTCTATACGCTTATTTTTATCATTATACTAACAAGGAAAGGTTGCGAGGTCGATCTCTCCGATTTCGATGAAATTTGGCATGCTTGCAGAGTGGGTAAAAATAGGCGACGTATTTTTTTATATCTGCGAAACCCGATGTTTAAAGGGTGAAACGCACTCTCGAAAATAGGGGTGTTTTTCGTTTTTTGCCCATAACGTTATCGTTCTCATCTCCAATGTATAGTACACGAAAAAATAAACATTGTTGCAAATTGAATTTTTTTCATATCTCGTACCGTTAAAACGTTATCGCCGAAAAACGAAAAAACCCCCCCAATTTTCGAGGGTGCGTTTCAACCCTTAAAAATCGGGTTTCGCAGATATAAAAAAATACGTGTCGCAACTTTTCCTTGTAAGTCTTTCTTCGCATAACCATATTGTAAACCTTGCCATAAGTACCTAAAAAATGGTTGTGAGATTTCCGTAGGCAAATTCTGCCGAAAGGAATCAATGTAATTCGAAAATATTAATTTTCATTGGATCCCAATGATGCAAACGCCAATCTCATCTTGTCACAAGATATTTCATTTTTTTTCTACATTACTATCCGTACAAAATATTCTCATTCTTCCTCTTTACATACACCCTGGATTTAGCATAAATGGAGATTTTTGCTGCATATGACATATTTTTCAAAGTGAACATTTTTAAGTATGCAGAATTTCGGGAATCGTGTACTAAAATATCGATCATCAATGGAAATGTCTTTTCATGCATCCGCAAGATCGAGAGCAACATTAAACCGACAATCGCAGATCCTAACGAAATGAAAAAATGCAAAAAGCAATATGTATGCTGTCGATGGAATGAATTTTCAAAAGAATTGAACTCCTTTTGAATGTCACAGCTACTTCGCTTTTTCTCTATAACGTGAGTTACGAGACAATCGACAAGCTTGCATTTTTACTTGGGGATTTCCAACTTTGCTCGACGGCACGTGGACGCGCTAGATATGGGTCAATCAAGTCCCTCTACGTTGCTTACCGTGCTGCCTCTCCATGTGACGTTGAAGTTTGCAGCGTTGCGATGCAAAGATTTTTTTCGTCATTTTTCACTTCTTCGTATTTTCATTATCCAAACCCTTTTTTTTTTGCAAATTTAGGCCGGGCATCTCTAATAAGAATATGTAAAATCGTTTCACT
Organism: Ophion slaviceki; assembly: GCA_944452715.1. Taxonomy (NCBI): domain Eukaryota; kingdom Metazoa; phylum Arthropoda; class Insecta; order Hymenoptera; family Ichneumonidae; genus Ophion; species Ophion slaviceki. The sequence continues at coordinate 22,413,429 of OX101785.1, read as the reverse complement.
TATTTTCACAGCCAAAACCGGCAAAAAATTAAGCAATTGCTATTCACCTAAAAAGAATTTTAATTAAAAGAATCCTTATCAGAAAATTAAAATATCAATCAAAACTTGTGTATTTTGAAATAATTAGTTCTCGTTGCATTTCAACGATGCAAACTTCAACGTCATTTACTTTTTATTTCGTGCATTTTCCTACATGCATTCTCACGTCTACACATAGGAGTGCAAAACCTCGTTAGAACAGCTTTTTCGGAACTTCAGGATCACGCCTACCCTTAATGCCTTGCACTCGAACAATCGACATCAAATTACTCCTAATCCTATTATCAGTTTACGAAATTCGTTTAGAAAATGTGTGCTCCAGAAGCGTAGAAAAAAATCAGCATCTTCATGGGTTCATACAAATCAATGATAATACGTAGTAAATAGTAGCCACGTGTACATTGAGACGAGTATTTACGCACACTGACGAGGAAAGCGCCGCCAGTATCGTTTCGCCCATGTACCTTCCCAAAGTATTGATCACTTTTCGTTGCTCTGCTATAGTGGTAAGTAAAGGAGAGGGCATATACGCGAGGAAGATAAAGGGAAGTGAGGCAAAGAGCCGACGGAGCCTCTCCCTCTACTTCGTTTTCCTCCCTACGCAATATATATACATTTACACACACACACACACACACATAGAGAGAGAGAGAGAGAGAGAGAGATCCACACACATATACATATACATACATACATTCATACAAACACATATGTGTGTGTGTGTGCGCGCGCGCGCGCGCGCGCGTGTGTGTGTGTGTGTGTGTGTGTGTGTGTGTGTGTGTGTGTGTGTGTGTGTGTGTGTGTGTGTGTGTGTGTGTGTGTGTGTGTGTGTGTGTGTGTGTGTGTGTCTGTGTGTTTGGCTACTAAATTTGTAAGGACGCATCCCACAATGTTTGGTACCTTCCCAACGATGTGAGATCCGCTCCTTTGGCTATTAACGACCCCCCCCCCCCCCCCCCCCCTCACATCGTACGTGCACGATACTTACGCGAGACAGCAACGCAGTAGATAAATTCACGTCCACAGTGTGCGTGTGTCGGAATACACGGGGAAATTGCGAGTATATGACAGGAAGGAAACTAGAGGCTGCGGACGGTAAAAAGGACCCCGCGCGGGTCCAGGCAAGGACCCAAGGCCTTGAATTATATTGGCTGTTACTTAATCCTTGCTTCCGCATGTATGTAGGCACCTAATGAGTAGGGTTGCGCTCTAATTTTCCAAATACTTCGTTTTAGTGATTTTTCCATGGTACTGAAATTTAGTTGGAAGCAACGAAAATATTTGTTCTTCGTATTTCCGTATTTTTTTTAAGCACATTAAGGCTACGAAAGTCGCCGAAACATTTTTAAGAATCCTTAAAACGTATAACCAAAGGTTGCAAAAAAAATGTTTAGAAAATAGTAAAAATAAAGGAACAACAAAAAACAAGAGGAACGTTCGTTGCATTCCAACGATGCAAACTTGAAGACCATGATTTTGCCAAATTATCTCAAATAATCAAGATTTCGAAGGCGGAATTTAATTATCTGCAGAGGGCGAAGTTTCTTGGGCGTTTTGGCTGCACAGAGTTATTGGAGAGTTCGCATAAGATAGAAGTTTGCAATGTTGGAATGCGATGGAGATTATTGTTTTTCGATTGCTCGAATTTTTTTCGCGATGATTCATTGCCATAGTCCCTCATCATTTTTTGAGTTGCTTATTTAGAGGTAGAATTTAAATGTGAAGAAAAATGTTTGGAAAATGCTAAAAGCGAGGGAATGAAGATGTAAAAAAAAAATTGCGTTGAAGAATGCAAACTTCAAGACCGTGAGTTCGGTCGCATCGATTATTTGAATTGACAATTCGGTCGTGGAAATGGGTTGATTCTTGGATGATACTGAAGGATGCAACGTTCGAACGCAACGAAAACTCCGGAGCACAATTTTTTTTCGGGAAATTTGTGTTAAGAAAATCTCTCGAATGGTTTTTAGGATCCTTATCAGAGATCTACAGTACAAGTATGTAGGATAAGATTCTAGAGGATACCACTGTGA